>JAHWFP010164175.1:1345-11618 GCA_023313725.1 Lithobius niger
CCCCCCCCCCCCCCGAAAGTCTGCTTAGTTCAATGCTCATTTAGTACTTCACTCCTTTCGCTGTTTAGGGGCCTCCGAGCACACTTGGCCACAGGGCGACCATACCTTCTCCAGGTTCATTTTTCACCACGTGATTGAGAACTATCAATGAAAAACGGACGTGGCCGCTTGGCACGTCGCCGTGTTTTTTGGCCGCAACGACCACTGGCCACGCGACCTGGCTGCTCAGTGCGCGGGCGCCCTTAAAGAGTAGATTGAATTCTCTCCCAACACACCCCCTACTAAGTCTACACAAAAGTCTGATCTGATGAAATTACTGCATTTAAAGGATTACGATTGTTTTTTTTCATATTAGTTTTGAGGCGGGCAGGATTTTCGGCACCCTTTACCATTCCCACAGCCGCACATAACCCCATGTCCTTAGGACTGGGCTATGACTTGCCTCAATTGCTTTTTTTTTCCGTATGTGTACAAAAAGTAGCTGGGGGGGGGGGGACGGAGCTGTCCGGTGGGGAAGGGAAATAATTCACTGTTGTTCTTAATCGAGAAAAAGTTTAAAGTATATATGAATAGCGTCAAAGTCTTCGGAACCCATCGAATTTTGTAAAACATGTGTGTGTAATTTTCAGCTAAACTTGCACACACTTTTTTCTAGGTCTGTCTGGAATATGTTTATTTTAAGCCACTTGGTATTATAGTGTGCAAACTCTCATTTTGTTCTCCCATTTTTTTTTTGGCTGTGTCTGAGCAAAGAGTTCCAGGTTCGTAAAAATCCAGACTATGAGAAATCTTATTAAAACCCAAATCGCATCGAAGTGCACTTAAACCAGTCAGTGTTAGGCGGGGCCATATCTCGAAAACCAGCACACGACGTTTCTTTTACTTGAATTAAATTTAACCACAAATGTTGCAAACATATGTTTATATCCTTAGAATCTGCTGTAATCAAAACGTTGAATCAGTTTGAACTGAAGGTGCATGGCAAAAAAAAATTAGCCTGGAAGAAACAACTGAAGGAAGAATGCGGTGGGAAAACAGCTAGAGGAAAAAGCCGAATTGTTTTGTCCATATTTTGTTGTAGTTTTTCGTGTTGTTTTTTGTTACATGTTAGGTCAGGTTTTAGGTCAGTTGCCCTGGGCCGTATTTTACCAGAAAACTTTTTTTCTGCAGCTTTGATTGTGGCTTCTTTTACTGACTTTTTTCCAGGCCTTTTTTTTGCGGCTTTATTCCTAGATTCAAAGTGTGATACCCTGCGACAGGCCATAAAGGATTTTCTATTGCCGTTCGGAAATTTACAATACCTGAAAATTTGTAGCATTCTTCCCTGAAGTATGCTTCTCTCGCTGGAGTTTTAAAGCTGTGAAGAGACTGCTAGCTGCATAACCCACCCTGCGCATGCGCGAGGATCCTCTACAAAAGCATTCGGGTGAGACCGACCGGCCATTTTCCCCCTCCAACGGTGGTTTATTTTTCGTGAATTGGACGTGAATACAATTTCTTTGGCAACGTTGTTTAGATTTATCGTGCTACACTAGTGTGTGTTTAGGCATACACGTCAGTATACACGTTGTCATTGTCCGAACTTTGGCTGTCCAATGAGAGACGATCCCGACAATACTAACAATGGTTATAACAATATTTTCGTACTTACGCGCCCTCCCACATCATCCCCGTTACAAAAAAAAGGGGAGGGGGGTTCAAAGGGTTTTAGCGAGCGTTAACCGCACCCATCCCTGTTACACCCCTAGGCTCGCAACCATAAAAGGTACGCACTTCGTATCACTGCAGCCATTCGTCCCATTTCATAAGCTTGAAGGGTTCCCGTTATGTCGGTATCGATGAATAATCGCCGTATGGAAATTAACATGGGGATGAGCGGACTAGAATCAGCTAGAGCTAGCTAGCTAGCTAGTTACACATTTTCAACGTTATTGAGGGTCAGATTTTGCATTGAAAGCAGCTTAGCTGGCATTCCTGCACGAGTTAATTTTTGTCAGGTGTCTTATTGCTCTTGATTTCAACACATTTAAGCAACACAATTTTTGTACCACATTATTATTTTTTTGCAAGTACCTGAAATGTGCCCAACTATGCTTCAAGATACAAGACACTAACGATATGGCTCCGCGCTACAATGGTTTACAACCTCGACAATTGAATTTTTGTAATGTTTGTTGTGATGATTGTTGCCTAACAAAAGATACCTAGATTTTCCTAGGCAAAAGAAACAATCTTCAGCTGGTCCAGGCTGGGGGACTGGCAAAATTAAGTTAGTCAAAGAATGTGGTTGTGATGAATGGCTCGCATAATATTTCAAGGAAAAACGCTGTGCCAATAGTCGGAGCTATGCGCATTACGATCCCCCCATTGACAAATGGGCGTAGCCGGGAGGTTGCAGTATCATGACCAATTTTGGGGATTTCTTGGAAGGTCTTCTACTTGGAAGATTATTAACGGAATAATCCAAACTTTCAATATCTTGGAATTGGAAATAGATGTAAATTTTACGGGGGTGTTGAGTGTTGGGTTTGCGGGGAGCGTAGGGTATAAATAAATATGCCCACACAACCACTGCTATTCATCTTCAGCGATATGAAACGTTAGGACAGACATCGTGTTATCACTCTGGCTCAACTTTTGAAGACAGAGGCTAGAGTCATAGTTTATTTTATTTTTAACTATATCAAGGATTGAAGTCGTCATGGTGATTAGAAAGAGAGAGTGAATAACTATGGTGAGCAGGTTCATAAGAACGTAAGTTCAAATTCTTACGAGCCTGCTCACCAGTTATCCACTCTCTCTTTCTAATCACCATGACGACTTTCCTTTTAAAACCAACAAATTTACCCGCGTAGCAATACAGGGTGGTTCACAAAAAACTGATGACCCAACATAGTCAGCATCCCCTCAGAACCAGGATAGGACAGAAATCAAATCTAATGAAATGGGAAGATTTGTCCTCTCCTGGTTCTGAGGGGTGCTAACTAGAAAAGTTGGAGCGTCAAGTTTTTTTGTGGTACCCTGTATTTTTTACTTCAAGCTGTTTAACATTATCTCTTCGAATCACCATGATTTTCTTTTAAAACAATTTATGCAGCAACTTTTATTTTAAGCCACAATTCGATTATTTTTAACAGCAAGGTAACTCTTCCCGCCCAACCTACCTGTACCGTACGATTTTATGCTGTACGAAAAACAAAATAGTGGCTGCGTACACAGCCAACATACATTAGAGGCTTTCAACAAGGGTTTTTAAGACGGTGGGCTTGTGACGAGAAAGTTCTTTGGGCTAGAGGCTTTCAACGAAGGTTCATGAGGCAACTGGCTTTCGATGAAAGTTCTCTAGTGTGAGAGGCTTTCAACAAAGAGATCTGACGATCGGTCTGTTGGACGAGGGACGTTCGTAGGGATCGGCCGATATGAGTTTTTACCGATCCGATACCGATGAAGAGTAAATCGATAACATCCGATCCGATGCCGATATTAAAAATAAATAAATAAAAAAACAGGACTAAAAATTTAATTTCCATACAAATGCAACTTAGTTTCTGGTTTCGTATGGGTTCCTACCAACTGCTGTGATTATCCAAAAAGTTCTTTGCAGCAATAACAGCAATTTTACTCTTATTCCTACTTATGGATTCAGTGCTTTCATCTTCTAGTTAGATTTTAAGTTGGCCGATGTAAAACTTAAAGAGTGGCAGAACCATCAAATGCTACATTTGCATTACAAACTGAGTAAATAGCTTTGCTTTTCTCACTTGGTTCTTGCTTTTGCTGCACTTTGTGTCAGTTTTGTGTGGGAAAAGGTTGCATTTCTTGGGATAACGAATATCTGTATCGGAAGCCTTACAGTGGTCCGATACCGATATGGCAAAAACCCCGATAAATACAGATTATACCAATATAAATATCGGACTATCCCTAGCATATTTCCACTGACGAATTAGCGTGTCGGGCACAGTTCAATGTTGGGCCAGGTGCTTGATCTTGACGTGGCGTGGTGAGCTTCAGGGTGAAACTTCTTCATGACGTGTTCACGCGACAGTGGTGAGCAAGTGGCCGCCTCGTGTTGGATGCAGAGGCAAGGAGGCCGGCCGAGGATAGGGTGGCGGGACGGTTCCTGCTTGACAGAACCGGGAGGCTTTGACGTAGGATTCAAAAGAAACTTTCGATGATCTATGGTAAGGTTGCAGGTGGTGACGAGGGTTGAAAGCTTAGGTACCAATGGCAGGTGGAGGACAGCAGGCTTGATGAAACGGGAGAGACATAACTGCCGTCGAATTCAGTCGGTCCATGAAGTTATCATCTACGAAAGATTTGGGCGAAAGTCGAAGACGATGGAACGCCATCTTGGGAGGATTCAATGGGTGCGTCTCGTAGGTGGTGCGACTTCGGCATGTTACAGGTGAAAGAAGATGCGACGCCATCTTGAACTTTCAGCGAAAGCTTAGGTGAGAAAATACGTCATCTTGGACTTTCTACGAAAAGTTGGGTGAGAAGATACGACGCCATCTTGGACTTTCTACGAAAGCTTGGGTGAGAAGATACGAAGGCATATTGGACTTACAATGAAAGCTTCTTGTTCCGAGTCTTCTGCTAGGCGATAGTTGCTAGCTGCCGTTTTCAAGAGACAAAAGATGGGCTGGGCAATAAGGAGCGATGAGTCTTCGGCGCGAGTTTGAGGAAAAGAGATGCCCATCAGGCTGGGCCGTCTGCTTTTATAGGAAGGTTGCGCATGGTGACGCATGCGCAGTGGGGTTGCGCACTGGCCGGATCAAGAGAGAGAAAAACCTCAAGACAGATTCGGAGCATCCAGGAACCGAATGCAATAAAATTTACAGGTAGTTGAAATTTTCCTACCGACAACTAGAAACTAAAACTTATCAGGGGCACCTGCTTGAAGTTTGTTTTTATTGCCTAAATGAAAATATTCTTTACCTGTCGTTTATTGTTAGCAATTCCTTCCTATTTGTGGCTTAATCAATAGCGATGAAAAATTGACTTCTCTACTGGGCTCCCAGCTCTCCTTCTATGCGCCAGCACAGGCCTCAGTATATAAATGTTCAAGTCGAGGCAATTTATCATCTTTCTTCCTTTCAAGAAAACTTGGTTTCGAGAGGGGAGACCAGGCGGGTAACGGTAATGTATATTTTCATTTAGGTAATAAAAACAAACTTCCACCAGGTGCCACTGGTAAGTTTTAGTTTTTGTTGTTGCCATGAATATCCATTACCTGTCTTTTTTATTGTTAGCAAGACCTCGTCAAAAAATGGAGGGACCAACGTTAACGAGTACCCGTGCTGCGACCCGGCGACCCCAGAATACCAGATTCTGTGATCCGACCGTCGGTCCGAGGTGGATCAACAATAATTGAAGAAGCTCCGGATGATGGTCCGGTGCCCGGTGCATCACAAGAGGGAACTGGGAGGAAGACCGAGAGTCGGAAGACGGTCGAGTTCTGGGTCCAAGGAACATTCCGAGTTCATAAGAGAAATTACAAACCACATTACCTCGCGGTGATCATTGTCTGGGCGGGTTTGAGATGACGGTGATCTTGGAAGGCGGATGGCGACTGGAAGTAGTGTAGTGTGGAAGCAAACTCCTGAACAAGGAACTGTAGTGTGGAACATGGGACCGGTGTGGTAACCGTGAAGATGGGGGTCAGTAGGTGTGACACGTTCATGTCGGTGTCGTTGTGGCTGGAAAAGAGCACAATTGACGAAGGGCTTCTTATTACTGTTGTTAACGTTATCTTGAAGAACAGGGTTTATTATGTTGTCGAAGATGAAGTGTTCCCAGGAACCAGTAGCGCAGTAGGCCAAGCGAGATGCCTATCGAAAGGAATGCAAGGGCACTCCCTGAAGGTTGACACATTGGTGGTTTGTCGGTAGGGATAGACCGATATTAATATCGGTATCGGTATTTACAGATATTATCGGTATTTTTAGTGTATCTGTATCGGTGTTTATTTACCGATATTTTAGCCGATACGACCAACTTCCATGCGCGCTGGCTACTCCACCTAGCTTGTAAGAAAACTTTCCTGCATAGCATCGCATGTATCCCACGACATCATCTGCACAGCAGCTTAGTGAATTCAAAGTGTGTGCATTGCCAGATTCAGGGCAGGGGTTCTTGGGATTAGGCTTATCTGCAGTGTACGCTGGGTTATTTTTACAGTCGAAGGTACACTTGCGGATCTGCCACCACTGAGAAAAAAAATTAGAAATTTAATTTTCTTGAACACCAGTTTCATAATGATGAAGTATGCATTTGACTTTCTGACGCATTATAATTTTTTTTTTGGAAAATCGGTATCGGTATATCTGTATCGGTGTATCGGATCTGAATCGGATCGGCGTGTGAGGGGAAAATCGGTATCGGATCGGATCGGTATTTTTCTGTATCGGTCGGTGTAGAAGGTAGGACCGGAGGCACCGAGACAGGTGTCGAAAGTAGTGATGAGGCGAAGACGTCTGGTTGTGGTAGAGTTGCAGGAACTGATGGCTAAAGGTACCGGTGACCGTGAAAACGATGGTGGAGGAACCATAATTGTAGAACCTGGTGAAGAAGAGGAAAACCGGTGTTGGTAGTCACTGGTTGTTCCGAATAGTACTGTCGGTGTTGAGGCCGGAGGAAGGGCAGGTTGGGACCGATGTAATGATGGGTGATGCCCTCTTATCAATTGTCGGCATATTCCAAAGAGAGCAGGCCTGGTGGGGCCCAGAGTGGCACTGTTGATGAGGGCTGGTACATCACTTCTTACATTGCTGGATGGAAGTAGTCTTGAAGATCAGGTCATATAGAGGAGCCTGGTGTAGACTTGTGACGGTCCCCCCCATTTCGAACGAAGAAGGTCAGAAGGGCCAAAGAAGAGGGGCTATATCGCCGTAGGAACAAGATGTAGATTTACTGCGGTATAGTAGTGAAAAGAATCGTTGACAGGCCAGCAGCTGAGCTATAAAGCGATGTGGAACAACACTGCGGTTCCCTTGGATGTCTTAAATAGGCCTATGGGCCCGGGGATCTGAGATCCGGGGTGCGGGACCGTGGACCGAGGCATAAGCTAATGTCGGTGGTTTACCTAAGAGGCGGTTCGAGGAGACAGAAGACAGAAGGCAGGAATTGTCGGCAAACGTAAATGCTTCATTGTACAACTACAGTTCCCTTGGGCTTCCTTAACAGACCCAAGTGTCTGGGGAACCATGAACTGAGGTTCGAGGGGACCGTGGACCGAGGTTGAGGAAACGACGAGTCAGGGACCGAATGGAGGATCCAAGTGATAACAGCTAGGTTTTTGTTAACAAGAGACAGGCGACCGGCGGCAGGAGTTGCCGATGAATGTACTCAGGAATGAATCCAGGAGTTGCAGAGAAACTCGTCGTGCCTACAGAAGGAAGACACTGGTAGATTGACACTGGTAGATGGAGTTCTGACCGAGAACACAGGGAACCGAAAGTGGATCACAGGAAACGGCACCGGGCCCAGCCTCGGTCTGGGTCCGAATACTTATCCGCTGTGCCCTGTAAACAAACAGAAGACGCATTGATGGAGAGCGTAGGAGACAGAGTGTCAGGCCTCAGGGACTGGTCCGAGGGACTAAGGTGGAAACAGTGTTGACGACGCATCTAACTACCGTAAATCGTGGATTTAACGCCCATGGGCTTATGTAGTTAATTTGGCAAAAATAGGGAGGTGGGCTTTAAATCAAGCATTATCAATTTTCCAACCTTTCTGAACATCTATTACAGAAAATTCGAAACTTTTGAACGATCTCTGAAAGACCAACTTTTACATCCTTTTAATTGCTTTCAAGAAGGGAGGGGGCTTAGGTGAGAGATGCCTTGTGCAGGTGCTAGGAGCTAAAGGAAGAGTCCAGTAATACTACAGGGAGGGAGAAGGGGGCCAGTAAACATAGGAAGCAGTACTATCTTTTTTCACATCATATACTTTTCGGTAGTTTTTCGTAGAAAAATGACAATTTGAGGGGTGGGCTTTAACTCCACTATTTCATGATTTGACTTTACAGAATTTTAGGGGGTGGGCTTTAGCTTCAACTGGGCTTTTAATACATGATTTACGGTACAGGAGTGTCGGATGACCAGAGGCATCTTGAATGGTGTTTTGCGGTTACCATGGTTCCTTTTAACAGGGTCGTTGGCTGGAGGAACCGTGGACAGAGACCGAAGAGAACTGCAGACAGGGATCCTGTTGTGGAAGAAGGTTGGTCAAAGATGCAACGACAGGTGAAGAGGTCTTGATGTCCAAATGCTGTGGTCAAAACAAAAGGACAGTGAAGGTCGCAAGCAGGCGTAAGCCTCAAATGTGACGAACGTGGAATATTGACCGAAGGTCAAGAGTAGTACAAAAGGCCTCTAAGCGCCAAATGAGAAGGATACGGAGAGCTGGAGAGAGCGACCACATGCCATGGAAGCTAGAGAAGAAAGATAAGATACAGTCCCATGCCAATGCCTTTATAGGAGTGCGTCACGCATGCGCTTATCAAGGCTACCGAGCTGCCAGGCATAGGCTTATGAGGATTTCTTCTGTAGGGGAGATTGCATTACGAGAAGAAATGCTATAAATTGCAGCATACAGAAATTATGATAATGGTAAGCACGCATTCATTTGTAATAAGGTTAGAACTTATTTTTGTACAGAAAACAATTTATTATGAAAATAAGGTGAACATTATGTTCGATAGGAATTTCCCATCAAGTGCTTACGACATACAAACCCAATCTATCAAATACACACTATAGAACTCTCACCTACTAAAGCCAAATAGGCTGTTTAGTAATTTTGGTAAGGCTATACTGAGAACTCAACTTTCTGTAAGTGAACAAATCTCAATCAACCGATATCGCTCAATGGTGAACAATCAAGTTTTTGTAAAAGCAAAAGTTCATTAGTAAACTTTGATGTCTTGATAGGGTGAGCAGTCCGCATTCCTAGGCTACCTGGTAACAAATTCCTTTTGAACAATAATAGTTCGTAAAGATACAGCAGAAAGTGGTGATGCAAGATTTGGTGGTTTTCCTCTCCTGAATTTTTACCAGTTACCGGGGCTCCCACATGTCATACAATACTTTGATTTTATCGAAAAGTCATAAAATTGTTACAAAATTTTGTTTTGTTTCATAAATATCAAAAAACATAAGAAATTTGCAGAAAATGCTGTAAAATAATTCACACTAAGAGGATGAACTTTTCACAAGTGGTCCATACGGAAGCCAAGCTTTCTAAAAATGCCTTTGTTTATGGGGGATAAATGGCCTCCCCATCTCCCATCTTGTAATGTTTACAAGATTGTAAGCAGGGAAAAGAACACAATGTCACAATCGGAAGAACTACTATTCCTCTTGAATTTTCGGTTGTTTAAGCTGTGTAAAGGATGTTAAATACTCATTTGCTGTTCCGACCACCTACATCGAAAACAAATTACAGTCCCAAGGCTACATCAGTGTCAGTGCCATTCACTGGGGGGAACCGGTCGATGGAATAACTAGGGGGAGGGAACACGAAGAGGGGGTTGGGGAGGAGGAGGTCCCTCATCAGGTGACAGTGTCGTATTCAAAAGAGGCTTCTGCACTGTCTTCCTAAGCAGATCTTCAGGTTCGGGGACTTCTGTGGTAAGAAAAAACACCATGCTGTAGCACATGTTGGAATGGTGGAGGGGAGTGGTGTATTGGATTCTGTGCATATCTTGTAAATGTGGTTACATTGGCGAGACTAAACGCAACTCCTTGCAGGTTATCAAGGAACATCTAGGAGTCGTAAGAAAGAGAAAAGCCATTAATGGAATTACCATGCATCTGAATGTTAATCCTGGGGATGTCATCGATTGGGAAGCTGCTACAGTTCATCAATCCAACTCTTCCAGTGAGTCCTAACTGACAGGGCTTGAATCCCTTGGCCACGAGGCATTTTTAAACACAGAGGGCGGCCTCACTTATAAACATCTCCAGCCCTGCCTATGGGAAAATAGGACAACAGATTCCACCAGACTTCTCAGACCTCAACCACCTGAGGCAAAAACAACTCAACTACCATACAGATCAGTGGTACACGAGTCGACATGGCTAAAAAGTATTACCTATTTAGTAACTACAAACCTCCTTCTACCAAACTGATACATTTATTTTTAAATTGTCGTAATAATTTAGCTGTGCGATGGCGGAAAAGCCATCGGCAACGCAAAACAACCATTACACCTCCAATGCCACCGCCATGTCTATACAATCCCAGAATGCATAGCGCCAATGCGATA
>JAHWFP010164176.1:0-38047 GCA_023313725.1 Lithobius niger
TTTTTTTTTAAATCGTATATTTACTCAACTCCACTACCGTGCAGATGTGTAATAAAGTGGCACGTCAACAAGAAATTGGTTTTCAACACTTTGCTACTACCTTTTGCCTATAGGCCGAACCATTCTCAACTTAGTCACCGCTTTATATGTTTTTGGTTTGGTTTTAATTTTGTTGTAATTTGTTTTATTTCGTTAGTTTTGGTGTGTTGATATCACTCCTTTGAAGGGCCGAACCACTCTCAACTTGGTGGCCTCTTTACCAGTTTTTGGCTTTGTTTATTTTGATTTGTTTTTTTCAGTTGGTTTATTTTTCGTGAATTGGACGTGAATACGATTTCTTTGTAACGTTGTTTAGATTTATCGAGATACACTAGTGTGCGTCTAGGCATGCACGTCAGTATACACGTTGTCATTGTCCGAACTTTGGCCGTCCAATGAGAGACGATGCCGATAATACTGCCGACGATGCGGCAAAAAACAACTGTAATAATGGTGGTACTTCTTCCACTTAACATCTGCCGCAGGGGAATTTGGGTGGGTGGATGCCTCGAGCATCGTCTCTATATATTATTATTAGTATTATTATTATTATACTAATAATGGTTATAACAATATTTTCGTACTTACGCGCCCTTCCACGCCATCCCCGTTACGCCCGCAGGCTTCAAACCATAAAAAGGTACGCAGTTCGTATTTCATAGCTGGAAGCCTTCCCGCTATCTCGGTATCGATGAATAATCACCCTATGGGATTTAACATGGGGATGAGCGGACTAGCTAGCGGCTAGTAACCACATTTTCAACGTTATTGAGGGTCAGATTTTGCATTGAAAGCAGCTTAGCTGGATTTCTACAAGAGTTAATTTTTGTCAGGTGGGTCATTGCTCTCCATTTCGACACAATTTAAGCTTTTGTACCGCATTATTATTTTTCCCGAAGTACCTGAAATGTGCCCAACTATGCTTCAGGATATAAGACACTGACGCTATGGCGTCGCGCTACAATGGTTTACAACCTCGATAATTGAATTGATGTGATGTTTGTTGTGATGTTTGTGGCCTAACTTGGCGCGACACACTAGCGTGTGTCTAGATTATAGGCCTATGTGCGCATGTATGCCATGACGTGTATTGGAGTCATGATGGCATGCCTTGTTTGCCATGCTTGGTCACCACTTGTTGTAATTTGGACTATTATCCATTCCATTCCCTCCTCATTGAAACACGTGGTGTGAATTCCTTTAATTTCGTCTGCGTTTTATCATGCCGATTTAGATAGTCACAACAAAATTATATCCAACGTTATGTAACTCTTTCTGTAATTATTAGCACCACTATTCTCTCGTTTTTCCCCAAATGTTTAAGACCCGCAAATACCTTCTGTAAAACCGCAAGAGTTATTTCCCGCTTACGTCGGGCGAGCTTAAGGACACGTTTACGCAACCACTCGCTTTTGCATTCTCGCAGCTAGAAGCTAGAAATCACCTAAAATTCCAACATGGCGGCGGTTTTAATGTCTGCCGCCTCGCAACGAAAACAGCAAATAACGTGAGTTCAGAAGCGTTTGGGAAAATTGATTCGTCATGAAGAATTCTTTATATTATTGGCACGGATTAAAAGACTGCAAGTATTTACTCAAACGATGTCGGATTTAGCTAATCCATTTAGCGTTGTTACCATGGCAATGTCACCTTTGCCATCGCGATTGAGTTCTAGCTGCGAGAATGAAAAGGCGAGAGCTGCGTGAACGCGTCCTTATATTCCAACTTCCACCGCAATTAATTCCAATGGAACAGATAACCAGCGTCATAATTTTACTAGCTAAGCTAAAACATCTGCCATCAACTACCACTGAACTCTACATTAACGCCTGACACTCCACCAAGACATGCGCAACGGCAACCGCCGGTTTATGTCATGTACCAGTATTTTCACAACGTGTTTTAACTAAGATATAAATAAAATTGTGGTGTCGGGCGGTGCGTAGCGGAACAAATAAGCTCCACATCCCTAGTTGGTTTCAGTACGCCTGTCAGTACCCAGGACACCCTTTTAACCCAATGTCCGATTCACGCCAAATTTTCTACATGCAGTGTGGAGTTGTCAACAGGGCTGAGCGGTCTCAGCCTATAGTTGCCTGCAGCTGTTCTGATTGATGACTGGGAAGGGGACCCTGGCAAACTCCCAGCCAGTCAGTACCAATCAGGATAGTGGGAAAGACAACCAGGCTCTTTCAGAGGCTATGGGATCTATTCTGGACTGTTCTCGACCCTATCTCGGCCCTCTTCCTTAATTGGAGGTTTATTTACTATATTGCTTTCTCTTTCAAAAAAAATTTATAAAAGTTCAAAATTGAGCCGGTTCAAGTACACGAAGTTCGCTATACAGATAACGTAAATCCACCCAAAACCAAAACTGGTATAAAATCCACCCAAGTTTCCAAAAAGGATCGGCCTTTGAAGGTAGTGATATCATTCAACCAGGGAAAGGCTGCCAAGGTTAATATTATTAGCAAATTTTATCGCTGCGAATATAACAGTTCGAAAGTTAAAAAAAACAAGAACATTGCTACTCGCGGTAGCAATCTTCGAGTTTTCAGTTAACGTCCAAAGCATCATTATGTGCGATTAACTTGGCTTATAGAGTTAACCGTCGCGGCTTTTCCCTGGTTGAATGATATCATTACCTTCAAATGCCAATCCTTTTTGGAAACTTGGCAGGTTTTTAAACCAGTTTTTGATGGAGGTTTTTATACCAGTGAATGGCACCTAACTTTTAAAGGACTGAACGTAAAAAAAGGTTGCACCGTCTTATCTTCTGCACTAACTTTTTTTTCTGGAGGAATTTTCTGTTTATAAAGTTTAACATTGATAATTTTCAAATTTACCACTGCCCAATTAGCCGTTAGATGAGCCAAACTGACACGGTTTGGTTTATTGTATGACCATGCTTCACATGCTTAAGTTTCTTCAATCCCATTTTGACACACACTAACGCTGATTTCGTTCGCTTCGCTCACTCAATCAGCGCAATCTTCAAGGAATACATTTTTAAAAAATAAGTTGCAATTCAATAAAACTTACAAGAATACGATGTCATTGATCAGAACTTAACAATAACAGACGTAAATAAATTAAAAATTAACGCACAGCTGTGGCTTCACACATTAAATGGCACCTAAAATCAAGCGCATCCCCTCTGACAGTAAAAGTTGTAGGGTTAAAGGGCCTAACAGTTAAGGGACAAGCTCTAAAACGTGCCGTGGTGGTAGTCTAGGGGTTGCAGGAATTCCAAATTTACTTAAGCGGATGGATTAAAGGCTAGTAGTCGTGGTTCAGATTTGGTGTTGGTTTTAATTTAACATTAGAGCGATGGAGTGCTCGGGCTCGCCTGAAATTCTTGGGCGACACTAACCTAGGCATAAGGCCTTAAATGGAACGTCAACGGCATTAGGCTAACTTGGGGAAATTTAGATTTACAAGTTTCGGGAAAATTTGGTTAAGTTGATGACTGCTGAATTAAGTTGTAACGGGGTTGCAGTTGTGAACTGACAACAGGATGGGTCTAGTTTGAGTTTAAGTTGGGGATGGGGGAAATTGGGGAAAATTTCTAATGCTAGGGCCGAAATTACCTTTTGATGCGGGGAGTTGGAGAGTTGGAGCCGGAATGGAACTTTAGGTTAATAGCTAATTGTTAGGAGCACCCGGCGGATGATCAAGCGAGCTCGAGCGTTACAATTGATGGAATTACGTACAGACAAATCAGTGTTATGTTTTGTTACAATAACTGATCAGATCGATTATCGACTAACAATTGAGTATTAAATTTCGACAATGGCATTTTACAAATTGACGCCAGGTGGACTTCGGTCTTGGGAGATTTCACAATGACGTCAGTTGTGGCCTTGTTGGGGTGGTAAAATTCCAACGTCGAAATCCGGGATTAAACTCGCAACAAAGTATATACCCTCTCCCTTTTTTCGGGCATCCTGAGCATAAATAGCTCTTTCAATATTTACGTACGTTTGTGTGCGTGAAGCAAAACCGTCTCCTACACGGGAACAAACAGGAAAATAAAGCGCTTGCAACATTTACATACGTTTGAACTAATGTTGCAAAGCTGAGTCACACGGGGAAAGCCAACACGAAGGCGTGTACCTTTAAGAGTGGAAAACCAATGATACAGAAAAACGATCAACACACTAGCCTTATGACGTCATGGTCTTCAATTATTAACCGAAAGCCGCGACGCGTGTGGTGTTCGGGTTCATTTGTGCAGTACGTTAATGTACAATGTCCTCAGTTGCACATTAACACTGAAGAATTTGCGTGAAGATTGTGTGATTATTGGTGTTGTATTCATGATCCTGAAACTCCAGGTAAAAATTGGTAAATTCAATTTAAAATCAGACAACGCGTAAATCGGGGGGAAAAAAACAGTATCTTAATATTCGAAACGATCGAAGTAGTTTTTGACTTCATTTTTCGTTAAGTTAAAAATTAAGCAAACAATGGATTAGTTGAATACAGAAACTAAATTTAAATTTTAAAAAGTTTCTGTAATTGAGGTTTTCGTGTAAGGTTAAACTGTGAAATTATTAAATATCATAATACGCTATACCCCGAGGATCACTTTTGGGATCCTTATTGTTTCTGTGCTACATCTATGAATATCAGATGTTACGTAATAATTACACAGGCTTCATTACTAGAAATTGTAGACGGTATTCTCGTAACGTCACCCCGATTTGTGTTACGTACCAGTGCTTTCATTATGTCTGTTACGATGTTGTGAAAGTTGGTCATACTTGTGGCAGAAGAAAAAGCCTGTGAAAGAAGTAAAGTTGGGTACATAAATCAGCCTGGATTTATGAAAAGTGTAGGATGGTTTGCCTAAGATGGGGAAAAAACGGCTACCTGGGCGTAGTAAACTAGGGTGAGACTGGTGTGTGAAGGGTGGGGGCTATACATTTAATAATTTAAGGTAAATACAAAAGAAAAAAATAGGGGTTGTCCCTTGAGCAGTTTTTGGTGCGCGGGATGATCGTCTAACTGGAGAGTTGCATAATTGGAAGAACGTGTAGAGTATAACAATATAACAGAAAATCATCTAACATGAAATTCATATAATGGAAAATCGTCTAAAGTCCCTGCTTCGTTCGCGTTGCCCCGCTCGCTGCGGCTACACATATAACTGAAGAAACCGCAGCTATATTATTGTCCAGTTAGACAATCATCATTACACGATTATACGACACGGTGACACCTATTTGTCTCCTTTTTTACAACATGTTGTGGTTTACAGCACCGGCAGTAGACGTTGTGTTTTCAACACCTACAATAGACGTTGCGTTTTACAACACCTACAACGCACACCTTTGTTGTGTTGTATCATCTATCTTGTTTTGTTATTTTGAAAAGTCGGTGTGAAGGGCTAAAGCCGATTGGTTTCCATATAAGCCCATTGGGCAAATGAGGATCATGAGTCAAAGAAGCTGACTGTTGTCCAAACACACCGATTAAACGGGGTTTTATTCTCGGTTAAGCCACCACTTTCAGACGCAACTGTACATTTGTTGTGGTTTTCGAATTGCTTGAGTTCTTTTTATTAATTCGTCCCTAACGTCAGAACAGTTTTAAATGAATTAAGGGGAAGGCAAACATTTACCGATATTGATGGTTTAACTGCACATCCGTACCAACTTAACCAAAGAGTTGCTGCACATTAGGCGTCCTTGACGTATTTTGTTAAGCAGAACGATTACCGTTCGTGACGTCTTTAGTGCCTTTCTAGGTGTTTTAGGCGTTGTGGTTTACAACACCTACAGACGTTTTGGTTTGCTACACCAATAGATGCTGTGGGTTTACAACACCTATAGACGTTGTGTTTTACAACACCTATAGACGTTGTGGTTTACTACGCCTATAGACATTGAGGTTTACAACACCTATAGACGTTGTGGTTTATAACACCTATAGACGTTGTGGTTTACTACGCCTATAGACGTTGTGGTTTACAACACCTATAGACGTTGTGGTTTACAACACCTATAGACGTTGTGGTTTACAACACCTATAGACATTGAGGTTTACAACACCTATAGACGTTGTGTTTTACAACACCTATAGACGTTGTGGTTTACTACGCCTAAAGACATTGAGGCTTACAACACCTATACGCGTTATGGCTTACAACACCTACAGACGTTTTGATTTACAACATCTACAAATGGTGTGATTTACAACAAGTATAGACGTTGCGGTTCACAACACCTATAGACGTTGGTTAAAACACTTATAGACGTTGTGGTTTGCAACACCTATTCTGTAGACGTTTAAACACGCAACATCCACAAATTTGCGTCCTTGGAAAAATGATTTTAGCCGTTGCGTTTGTAGACGTTGTGCTTTACAATGCCTGAAACCTCATTTTATAAGAGCGCCCTTATAAAGAGTTTTAAGATTATGTAGGTGTTGTTAACTCACACCGCCATTTTTGCAATGGACATTCCGTTTAGATGATTTCCCAGATTTTTTATTTAGGCAGATATTCGACAATTATCCCATTAGACGATTTCCCAGTTAGACTTTCGTCCGACGCCCCATTAGTTTTCATATTCGGGAGTCAAAAATCCTCACTACGGCAAGATGGCCTGCTGGTTAGAACGATTTTCCCGAGCCTTATCTCAGCTCCCCCTAGGCATTTTCGGAAAAAGAAGGAACCTGTGATGCCTCGTGCTGGTGTCGATTATAGCATGCAAAAGATCCTCGGAATTTCCGATCGGAATTACCTAGCAAAATTGTCCCTCTCCCGTTCTGGCACAATGGCGTCGGCTGGGAGCGCGTCAAAAGTCGAAATCCTCAAAACCCCCTCATCAGGGTTTCCAACGAAAATACTGAAATAATTTCCTTGATTTTTCCAAGTTTACCAGAATAGTTTAGGTCAATTTAGGTCAATTTGCAATAATTATAGGACGGAAATTTTTCCAACACCTTTTGTCGGTTTCACTTTGCTGATCACTACACGGCAAAAGTGTGGGTTTGTTTTTTTCCCCGAGTTTTCAGGGTTTTTTTGTGAAAAAAAATCGGAGAATTCCCCGAGTTTCCCAGGGTCTCCAGGTTGTTGGGAACCCCGCTTATCCAACTTCATCAATTTACTGACTTAAAATTCACAAATAGGGCAAAAGTGGACAATTTAAACTGAACCGGTCATTGGGTTCAAAACAGGATGGCAAGCCAATCGGCTCAGAAGGGTTAAATAAATACAGACGCAAACCTATTTACGTTGCCTTTTAAAATTATATGTCAAGACTGCCCGAGCGGGGAATCGAACCCAAGACATTTGAAACCAAATTGCCACAAACGTCGTGGGTGCGATTCCCCGCTCAGGCATCTGACTTAAGTCCAAAAAGCATCGTAAATAGGTTTGCATATCTATTTATTGGGTTCAAAGGTTATGGTGGAGGCACGACGATGGACAACAGGCGCCGGATGAGAAGCTCCCATGTTTGTCTTCGCACCGCGCGTCAAGGAGGAGTTTGTTTTCTTGACGTAGCTTATATCCGACTCGACTTTATATTTACTGCACACGTTTATAATCTTTATCATTACGCCGTCTGACCACATGCAAGATAACCCTCTGGTCACCCGAAACCGAGCCCACAATCTCCCACACACTCACAAATAGTGCGGCAGTGACACAGTTGTCAAGAAACGTCTTTATCTTACCTGTGGCTTGTAGGAGCAACTGTAGGATGAGGGGGAGCCAGACGGCCGTCGAAGTCCGGCAGATCCCAGCGCCGCTACGGCGTCGGATTCTACGTCGGCCGCAACAACGCTCACCCATGACGGGGTTGGCGAATCGGACACGTACGTGGAGAAGGAGGAGGAAACCCCACTGTCATGTCACATTAGTATCGGCTGCATATCCAACGAACGCACGTGGCTAAGCCTGAACCGCCGTTGACGGCACATGGTGTATTTATATGTATGTATATATATATATATATATTCAAGAAGGAGCGTTGTGGATTTCGTCGATCGTAACTCCCAGAACGAGGATTTCAAAAAAAAAATCACACAACAAAACACACGTTGACAACCCCGGAGCCGAGTCACGTCGGTAACACCAGCACCTTTTTTTTTCTTTTTTTTTTCGATTTGATGGCGAATTACAAAAAAAATTGTGTCAAAATTTCAGAAACGGCGAAACTGAAGCATGACGACGGAATAGGGACCTCAATTCGTGGTTCTGCAACACAGCCGGGCACACACGCGCACAACAGCACGAAAATATATATATTCAAAAATTAACAAAAACCAAAAAAAAAAAAAAAAACCTTGCTGAACACCACCCGCTTTAGACCGGCACGAGCGTGCAAACCCACAAGACACGGGTGCAGCTCCAGGCGGGGCAAGCAGCACCACGCGACTGAGAACGCGCAGCCAAGAGCAGACCGAACGCCAACACGATCGTCGAAGTCGGCTGAAAAGATACGGACACGAACGCATGCCGGGACGGCCGCCGCCGCGCCGTGAGCGGGCCACGCGCTGCCAGCTCAGCCGACAGCCAATCAGCGAAGAGGACGGGGGTTCGCCGCTGTGTGACGCGTAAGAATTAAGCGAGCGTGAGGCCGAGCGCGCGGGCGAGCAGGTGAGAGGCACCCTTTTATCCCCCCACAAACCCATCCTACCCGTCCTACCCCCCCACCGATCGAGAACCGCATTGAATTCTGTGTCCGCGAGATGGGTTCTAGAGACGTACGTATAGCTAACACGGAGACGCTCACAAAAAATTTTTTTTTAATAAAGCGACACAAACATGAGGAAAATTTATCCGCGTGCATGCAAGCTCGTTCGTTGCTTGTGAATCGATATACACATACGTGTTGTGGCGGAGATGGCAAAATTAATTATTAAAACTTTTCAAAGTGCTTCACTTAGTTTCTTATTTATTATTATTTTATTTTTATTTATTTATTTATTTATTTTTTAACCGCCAATTCCAAAGCGGTTTTACGACAACCTTATTGTTTTTCTTCTGTGGGATTACCGTACACCCTGGATGGCTCCCGGTAACAAGATTGTTGAGGCTTGGGTCGTACACTGTGGGTGCCTTCGAAATTGAACGGATTGGATCAAGCTTTTCCCAGTTTTTCCAATACGTCACGAACA
Source organism: Lithobius niger (assembly GCA_023313725.1). NCBI lineage: Eukaryota > Metazoa > Arthropoda > Chilopoda > Lithobiomorpha > Lithobiidae > Lithobius > Lithobius niger. The sequence goes on from JAHWFP010164176.1 coordinate 9,172, forward strand.
CTGGTAGACTTTTTAACCAGGAATCGGCACACGGATCCCTTCGTCACAGTATCGAAGATCATTACCATGACAGCTGTACACTACAAGACATCGTTTTCAGGAGCAGTGCCGAATGTAGGATTTCCGAATCTAGGATAACGCTAGCTTGGGGTCTGGGGAACCATTGCACGCTTCCCCAGCAGGTTGTCGGGCAGAGCCCCTGAAACTTTTACTTCGCCTTTTTACTGCACTTTCTAGCTTCTGGAGGTCCTGCTCGTAGAGATGTTTAGGTCATAAAACAACCGCTGTTGTCCAAATAACGATTCAGCTGCCACCAACCAACTTGGGGACTAATTAAAATACACCACACACCAACTCTGGTCAATACTTGTCTGCCCCCAAAAAACTCACTTTTTGAAGAATTCTGCATTCCGTATGGGGTTTCCTGCACACACTGACTAACAATCGCTGATTTCGTTCGCTTCGCTCACTCAATCAGCGCATCCCCTTCAGTTGTTTTGTTTATCCCTGCAACTTCCCCTTAATTTTTCAAGATTTCGTTCACATTTAGTCATGCAGAAACCCCCGAAGGGCGCTGTTACTAAAACAGCAGAACACGAAGCATTTATTTTTGGGGGGTTATTAACAAAAAAAAAGAACCATTACCTCGTGTATGCTCGTATTGTTGCGTAACCATCATCTAACGTGCATCCCTTTATTCTTACGCAATCCACGGCAACGTTAATGTTTCTTTATTTTGTCCTTCGTTACAGTTCAGTTTTTAGTTCGTCCAGGCTTTTCCAATAAATCTAAGGACCAGTCTTGATTGTTCAAGCCATTGTTGCTTAAAATCTTTGGTTGCAACTTGGAAAAGAAACGAAATTTAAATTCGCCAGTGGCGAATTTCAAAACCCTCCCACGCATTTGTCCTGACCCCTGCAACCCCCAAACCAACAAAAGGACCATCCTCAGATCACCATGCATCCGTGTGCAAAAGTTCAGGTACGTAGGCCTTCTCAATTTTGCGCTAGCCATGAGCAAAAAGTCTATTGGATTTAACAGTGGAAAAATATTATTAGCTAGTCAGATAGCTAGCTACACAGTAACATAAAAACAACGTTATTGATGCATCTTTTTCTCTATGATTGGTGGAGACTCATCCTTTAAATTTTAGTTTTTCTTAATCTCTGACCCTTCCCCTTACATTTTCCACAATTTGAAACATTTCTGTCGCATTGGGATTTATCCTCAACATGCCAAAATATGCTTTCAATTGCTTACAGAACAGACATGTCTGCTAGTGAGCCGCTTTTTTATCATTAACAATCAATTTTTAACAATCGGATGTACACATTGGGATGACCTATATTGTTACTTGGCGGCGACACACTAGCGTGTGTCTAGATGTTAGTCCTATTGACTTTGAATAGCGTGAACTATTACTGCCTACCGGCTGTCGTTGTTTGCCAAGCGTTTGCGTGCGCATGCGCAAGTTGCCGAGCGACACGAGCGCTCACTAAAGACAACAAAAAGGTAGCGGTAATAGGTAGCGCTATTCAAAAGCAACATTGGGATAAACATGAGAGGATATCTCAACCGTAATAATTTGTTTTCTTAAATGACGTCCTTCAGCCAGTTCATCATTTTTAATTACAGGACGAGTTTATATATTAGCGCAAAATTTAAATGAGCGAATGCAGTTTTCAGCAGTGCTTACTAGCTGTGAGCGTCAGACAGCCTAACGAAAAAAAATTCAAAAATAATAATAATACGTACCTTTTCGCGTTTCCAGTATTTGTACGATCGAGTTAAGGTTTGGAATAAAAATTTTAAAAATATTTTAACGTTAATAAGCCGTAAAATGCAGGGTCTTGCGCCACTTCTTCCGAAGCCTATTTTAGTACGTAAATCAATTGGATGTCACCTCGTTGACCCTTCAAAGATGGCGGCTCGCGAATATCTGAATGACCTTATTACAGCATTTATCAACTGCAGGTCGTTTACGAGCTTTTTACAAGAAAACAACTTACAAATAAAACTATCCAGTAGTCAGGATTTAAGCTCAAACTGGTTTTTAAAAACCACTAAAAACAAGTAAAATTTTCGAGCATGGTCATCCCGCTACCTGCTGGCAGCCTGGATCGTCAAACGGGAAGTGGAGGGAGAACCCAAGTGTCAAGTGAGAGTAAAAAAAAAAATAGAAGATTTCAGTGCCAGCTGAGAAAAGGCACCGCACGATTTATTTTTGTATCGTTATTGCCGAATGCACCTCTCAGAAAACCTGTTAACTATATCAGTACCTTCCTAAACCACCGAACAGAACGCACCACTGTTAGAGACAGTTTGGCTCCAAACTTAACGTCGCGCGTGCGCAGTAACGTTGCGTCAGCCGTTTAGCACCTTCCGAAATTGCAATCACAGCTCAATAAAAAGCAACAAGCTCAACAGAGCACTCGTTACGTCATACCTTTAACGTGACCAGACGTGGCTAGTTGACTGGAACAGGCTACGCTAATGGGAGTAACCAGGCGCGAGCAATGCGAGGTGGTGAGGGTGATTGCCAGTGGTGGAGTTTTTGAGCATGCGCTAGGGGCGTAAACAGATTCATTGCTGACGATGGTTGACGTAAGCAAGCCACATCAACACGGCTTTAGTAGGGAATGAGCTGAACTATCAACAACAGTGGTGCGTTTGGTTCGTTCTGTTCGGTGCTTTAGGAAGGTACTGTACGATTCGGCAGGAACCATATACGTAGAATTGGGCAATCATTACTCAAATTACACACCCTAATTTTGTTGACTACAGTAGTAAGAGCCGCTAACTGCTTACGAATTGACGTGTGTGTCTCAGAAGTCTGACAACTGTTCGTTCCAATACTGGTTGGTGGTCTGTATCATCAGTGTGCCGGAAGTACATTTTAGATGAGAATTTTTGTTTTCTTTCCGCAAAACGAGCGTCACGCTCGACTTACATTGAAAAAAAACACACACCTTTCTACTCAGTAATTATATAAATCAAAGATTTACTTGTCGACGAGTGGTCGCCAACCCGGGGGGGCGGGGGTCTCTTCCGACCTTTTCGTATATTGTTTTTCCATTGGCTATTGATTTTGCTGCCTCCACTGACGTCACTATGCAGCTCAACAGCTTACCACGTGCGCACAAACCACACTCATCCGGAGCCAGTGACGTTACGTGAAATGTTGGTGGGAAAACCGACTTAATTTGCTAGGAAAGGACCAACCTTCCTGTATACTATCGTTCCACTCAACCTTGGTCGCCGACAAACGAACTGTAGGTCTATACAGTATATCTCACGTAGAGGCACCTTTTCACCTATTCAAATCCCAGACTCGGCACCGTAGAATCTTCGAGTAATATAACGAAATAGCGGAAAATTAAAAATGGAACATCACTATTCGTAGCAGCGCCGTGATTTTCTCAACTAAAACGTGATCACGTGACCTGCATTAGCCTATTGGATGACGGGGAATCTGGATCGTGGATGCTGGGTTTAGAATGTGGGCAACATTATTGAAATGGCGAACGGGCGCCTTTTTAAGAGGAAGCGGTTTGCTTCCATTCCCGTTATGCCGATATTACGGCAATGACGTCACCTTCGTGAATAGTCGGAATTTTACGGAAGCACGAAGATGCTGCTCGTCAGGATTCGGAGATTTTTTATTAGATTTTTTTTTATTTGTAGTACATAAAAAACTGCAGCATAACGAAACCTCGTGGGCTGTGCCGATACACGAGAAAAAAAAACAGAAAAATACGCGAAACTAAAAAAAGACGGAAAAGAGATCAAAAAGACCAACTGTGGGGGAAAATACTGAGCTGGTAAATAAAAAAAAAGAACTGACAACAAAAAAAAACACAATTCTGGATTCAAAAGTTCAAAAACACTAAAATACCAGGGGCACCTGGTTGATTTTAGTTTTTGTTTGCCTATACGAAAATATACATTACCTTTTATTTATAGCAGTTTTCCCCCCATGGAGCTCTATTAACCCTAGCTTGAAAATTCGGCTTCCCTGCCATGCTCGTAACTCACTGCGCAGGACCGGAAGTAGCTTGGTCATACATAACCGGATCGGACTGAAGCGCATCATCTTTCTTCACCCCAATGAACCTAGACGTCGCTGGGCGGGTAAAAAGGTAATGTACATTTTCGTATAGGCAAACAAAAACTAAAATCAACCAGGTGCTTTTGGTATTTTAGTGTTTTTATTGCCACGAAAATATCATTACCTTTTATTTATAGCCGACTTCGTCACCCTAGGAGGCAGGCTAGGTTCGAAGTACTCACCTTACGAGCTGGCAGCCCTCACAGAGTTAAATCTGAGCGGAGCACTTGAACCCGGGATCGTCACTCCCATGGGCTAGCAATAGTGACATCTGATGCCAGGGATCGAGAATTCAATTCAACGCTAGGGGAAGGCAGAAGTGCAAATAACAGAGAATTTCCAAATCTACCTTTGATGGGAAGCAGTCTTGATTCCATCGGTGCTTGGGTAACTGGAACAGAATCGATGTCCCGAACGGGATGGACAACTTTGGAAGACTGGCTGGCAGATTCTAGCTAGATGCGAGGTAGAGGATAAGATGGCACAAGGCAGCGATAACAGGAACGGACTAATCGTGGATGGCATTAGCCGCGGCAGAGTCTCACGAGTGGATCCCGTACAGTTTCTGAGTCCACTCTGATCCGCCGGATCACCAACCATTTCGTAGTAGGTGCCGTGAGGGTGAACATGCGAATCTACCCGTGGGATTGATGCAAACGGAACTGGCACAGGACAGTGGGTGGTCCAGGTGTGGAGGCGAAGAAAAGGAACGGGTTGAAGATGCATATCGTATACTAGCGGCCGAGGAAACATATGATGGCAACATGGACCAGGCGTCGTGATCGACCACTGAATTGGTCGGGGTGTACGTCGCAGTCGGAGAAGATCGTCGATGGACTTGCGTGCTCTGTGCACCGTTCGTCGATGTGGTTGATTGTTGCTGTTTTCTGTGAATTTCAGTAGAGTAGATATAAATACGGTCCCGAGGACCGATTGATGAGTTCAGCCTCGTTGCGAGGGGTAGCGTGCTCGATCCCGAGGATAGCATGGGAAAGGAAACGGAACTCCTGGAAGAAGGATCATGTGAAGAGGATCGTTGATGAAGGACCGCCGTCCAGTGGATCGATCCCACGCAGACCCGTCGGAGAAAGTGCCCAGCTGCAGATCGGTCGTAAAGATGTCACGTACTGCTGCGAGCAGGAACCAAGAGCATACCACATACACTAGAGGATGCGAAGGAGCCCAAGGAACGGAGCGAGGAATGGAGGATGAAGGAACGGCTGATCGAGTAGCAGGATCGTCACCAAACGTATCGTTGATAAAAGGCCGTCATCCGGTGGGCCGACCCCAAGTGGATCGTCGCAGAACCCACCCACTGTAGAGTAGTTGTAGAGATCTCACGAGCCGCCTTGGTCATGAACCAGGAGCATACCCACACAGCAGAGGTTGTGAAGGGGCTCATGGAAATAAGTGAGGAACGATGGACCGACGGACGGTGGATCGAGTAGAGGATCGTTGCCAAGCAGATTGTTGCCTAGGGTTTGTCATCCATCGGATCGATCCAAAGCGGATCCTTGCAGAGTCAATCCAGTTTGCAGTGCAACAAAAGCCGGCACGAGCCGCCCTGGATAGCAACCAAGCCCACGCCCTAGGCATCAAAGATGTGAGGGGCCCAAGGAACGGAGTGGGGAACGGCAGCTCGAGGATCGTAGGAGCGGAGGATCGTGGGGTCGAGGATCGACGAACGAAGTAGCAATGGAAAAACCGCCGTATCGTGGAGCAGCATAAAAAATGGATGCAAAGGACTCCCAGTGTAAGGATGAAGAACCTGTAGGTGAAGCAGTAATTCTGGATTCTAAGACATGTTGACATGATGTTGTTGTTGTTGAGGTGCTGGGCCTTGACACCGAGATCGAGCCTCATCCCTCCGTGAGAGCTTGAGTGCACAGCCGAAAGTGCAAAGTCGTAGAAAGGAAGGTACCGTAGTTGAAGCTGGGATCTTGTGGCGGTGAAGCAAGAGGCTCGAACTATGTCGTGAGATATGTAGGGCTGTAGGCCTACAGAGCAGGGAATCGAAGATGAGTCGAATCAGAGGCCTTGTGGCAGAAAGGCCATCCCATGGAGCAGAGGAACAAAATGTGGGATGGAGAGGAGAAACCGTGCCTAGCCTTGAGCCAGGCCTGAATCGTGACCCAGGAATGAAGAATGGTGAGGGATCGTAGTTGGAACCGAGGAACGATCCCTAAGATGAAGGAAAAGAGAGGGTGGCATCACAGGAAATCAGTGTTGACCCTGGGTCAGTTCGGGTTCGAGCCACAGGTAGGAGACACCGTAGTTGACTGTGGAACAGCCAGCAGGTGACAGGGTAGTTGCTTACGATGTACCCGTGCCAAAGGGCGGTTAGACGGTTGGACCTGACCCCTGAAAGGACTTTTGGACTTATATGTCAGACTAAATGAGCGGGGAATCGAACCCACGACCTGTGAAATCAAAGGCCGAGGTCCTACCCCTGAGCCATACGGCATTGTCAGTATGGCTCAGCAGTAGGACCTCGGCCTTTGATTTCAAAGGTCGTGGGTTCGATTCCCGGCTCAGGTAGTCTGACATATAAGTTCAAAAGGCAACGTAAATAGATTTGCATCCGTATTTATATAACCTATCTCGAGTCCATTGACTTTCCGTCCTGTTTAATTGTATAATACGGAGCACGCAAGTGAATTTGAAGTGCACCAAGCAGTATTACTAGGTTACAAATACAAACTTAATGCTACCGCCTCTGCAAAATCCTGCTATACAATAGGTTACCAACCATGGGAAAAAAAAGCTACAACGAACTATACGACGCAGACATTCTCAAGGGTTTTCTACGGACAAATTTCACAAAAAGCAAAACTTAGAGAACGGAGAAAAGAGGTGCTGAATCAAAAATAGGAGCTGCACTTGCAGATCGATCTTGGAATTTGGCGACTTGTGAAACCAGGTCAAAACCTTCTAAGGCTTCAAATTCGGTAGGCTGTTTCGTACATGTTTTTTGGTGTGTGTTTTTGTGTCTATTTTACTTTAATTATTTATGTGTTTTGTTGTGTTTGTCTATTTGTTTTTTTTTTTTTTGTTTGTTTTGTAATGTTGAAACAAACAAAATTTTCCATTGGGGTTGGGATAGCGACACTCTCCACTCTGCTCGACTCTTGACAGCCGTCAAAAACACCATACTAGTCCTACAAATCCTAAATTCTGCCGAAAAAATGCTACACAACCGAAAATTATTATTAAGAAAAAACAAACGGTGCTACATTTAAAATGACGAAAGACGTTTCGAAAATGAACAATTTTCGTCTTCAGGTTTCAAATAAAATTAAAACATGGCGAAGGCCACTAAATCATCCTATAATTAAAGCTTGACAAAGAAATAAAAAACGGAAAAAAGGCCAAAAAACCACCATTTCTCCTCTCAAAAGTGGCAGAAAACGGTGGTCGAAAAGCAACACAACTTTCCTTGGAGAAGCCGAGTCACAGGCAAGGTATATGCAAATCGGGTCACATGGTTTCACTGGTATGATCCGTCCACCATATTAGAGAAATGGTGGTTTGGGCCATTTATTCGTTTTTAATTACTGTGTTAAGCTTTAAAGGGATATATCTCCCAGCGCCATTTTTCTCGATCCTCCACATCAAGTACGACCCCAAAGGTCTATTTCCTTACCGTTAGTCTTTCCCTTGCTAAAAATCTTTTTTTAAATGTGGCGTCTAGGAGATTTTCTGTTGAATATAATGGAACTTTATTTACTAACGACCCGTCACTAAATGATGCATTGCGCGCGTACAATAATCATGACGCTTCATCTCTGTGCGTACATCTAATAATTTTCTAATAATTACCATGAGATCTAAAATCTAATAGACTAATGCGGTAAAAATTAAAATTAATTATTCCAATAGATCGCCGAAGCAAAATTATAAGACACTAGCCTAGAAAATTATAAATTGTGATTTTAAAATACGAGAATCATTCCGGTTTGTGACGACATAATCCTTGACTTGGTTCTGTCTCGTGTACTATTCACAAAGCCAACCGAGACAGCAGCTATGCGAGGAACGCAGCTACCACCCCAGCCGACCTTGGCACTGTAATTGCTCGGATGATGATCTACGCGTAGCTGTAATTTGGCACGCGTAATGTTATAAGGCAGGCCGGGTGTCCTTTTAAGTGTAGGATGACTTAGTGGCCTTTGGCATGTTTTAATTTTATTTGAAACCTGAAGACGAAACGTCGTTGGTCATTTTTTGTTTAGTACTGCTTGGTTTCTCTGTTAATAATCTAAATTTGTGATTTTCTCCCACACAAGTGAAAATGCTGCCGTAGCATTTCAACAAGGGGGGGGGGGAGGAGTACTACCGTAATATTCTCATGCTACGTCTGGTAACGCTTGCATCAAGCCACATCTGTCAAGCAAGAACACCACTTGGTAGCACCATCTGTCTACACTTTCAACACGTACAACAACCGCTTTGAACGTGACAACAGTTGCGGTGAGGGGAGGAGGGGGAGAGAGGGAACCGTTTACAATTACGTTAGACAAAATATTCATATGTCGATGCACGGACATCGGGTAATTGTCTCACCAGATAGCGGTGTGGATGAGTAAATTAAACATTCATGAAGCACAGTTAAATATTGAAAACGCGATTTACTTTCCTAACTCCAATCACCGGGAGAGGCTAAGTCCGGGATGTTCAATCATCCACCGTGTAGTATGCACGGGTCCAACTAGTTTATATATAAATATATAATAAATATTAAAGACTTCAGAAATTTCAACAAGATTCAGCAAAATTCTTTCAGACTAAGAAATTTTTAACAAGATTCTTAACATATTCATAGCATTAACGACACGAGTCTTAACTCATTCGCACAGTACTATGATTCGTCGAGTCACCCATATCCACAGCCCTCGATATTCACTAAGATTAATTCAATATTCACTAAGATTAAGAAATATTCACATCGCTATTCACATCTATTTATTCATCTCCAAATTTCACAAAGATCATTCACACCGGTCTTGCAGGAGTTCAGTTGAAATTTCCGCAATCCGCTTCCCAGCTGAGTTATCCCTAACTGGAGTTACGAAACGAGTAAGCAGGCAATGCGCTGTGTCTTACCGTGAAGCTAACCAATGAGTCTAAGGCGGTGCTTTCACGGAAACCATCTTAATGCCCACGCACTGCAGTTACGTCGGCGCGGCAGTCGAGACTTAAATAGTTCCATGTTCCAAAACGAACGAAGAAAAAACTTATTCGTGTCCTCCGGCTAAGGCGACTCTTTCGTCTGCCGTATAAAGTAGCAAAACATAATAGGTAATCACCGACTGTACTTACAAGGTTTTTTCAATACACCACCTCCTGCGACTCAAAACGATAGAGGGGTCGGCTAAAATTTTAGAAAAAAGTCCACTTAGGGGAGCGTTTTACCACGCTTAACTGTGACGCTTAAATGAAGAAAGTTACCTTAATCATGACGTTCCATGACGTGAAACGGTTACTCACGAACAGCGGTGCTACTGGGATACCTGCTTTTTTTTTTCACATTTTTTTCACATGTCTACTTTTCATTTTTTTCACATTTTTTGCTTACCTACTTTTTAATTTTTTCATCGTTATTCTTCCCTTTTCACACGTAATATATCACACCACTGTATCACAGTTATTCTTCAGCAGAAATATTTCTTTACTAGTAATCTGGGTAATTCTCTCCAATTTCAGTGTTTTATTATTATTATTTTTTTTTTTACTTCGTGTTCACACCCCAGGCCACAAAATAAAGGTGGAATTAAGTTTGTGCGTCTTTTCTTTTTATCACACCATTGCGCGTATTTTTCACATTTTATCACATTTTTATTTTACCATTCGCAAATTTTCACATTTTTATTTTACCATTCGCAAAGTTTCACATTTTTCACATTTTTATTTTACCATTCGCAAATTTTCACAAAGACAGCATCCCTGAACTAACTTAACCAAATCTTTTACTGCTTGATAACGTAGCGGGAAATGCTTCGAAACGTCACGAATTGTATAGTTTGTGTGCACTTGCTGGTGCACCGTTGCACTGTACTGGCTTTATGTTTTGAGCTCGATCCTCGTGCACAACTGGAATAATGGGAGGCAGAGCTGTTTTGGACAGAGTGTCACAAATTGACTAAATTGAAGAAACGGATTAAAATTGTTTTCACTACAGAATCAAGGAATTGAGTAGCAAGTCACACAGGCGCTTACAGGATTCCGTTCGAGCAGTTGTCACACCAAAAATAATTATATTCTCTTTGCTACAATACAGCGGCATAGCTACTTCGTGGAGGTGTTTTGGCACAATCGGAGTGTTAGTGGGCTCCTTGGCCTCGCTGGGAAAAAATAACACCACTATTGCTGGAAATATGATGTACTGATTATTAATGTGTTGCATTAATCTTACAATGTAAACCAAAGTGTCATAGCAGAAGCGAAAACAACGACGACGACTCCTACAATGAAAATGGGCGTGTGTCAATTCTATGGCTAAAAGTTGAAACTGGTACGTCGTTGCCTCGACTAAATGCCTCTGCGCAGTCATCTCAGCGGCAAATATGACCTCATGCACGAAGGAGAGTTATTACCTCGAAAAGTTGAAATTGCGACATTGTTGCCTCGACTAACAATTTGTTCTGCGCGGTCATCTCAGTGGCAAGTCTTAAATAACGTCATGACCGAAGGACATTTAGTTTTCACACGATGACGATTGCTCAAATCAAAGCGATAAACTGGGGAGCGGGGGGAGGGGGCCCTAAACGGGGAATGCCCATGCGTGAGGCAGTGCTCTTCTGTTGGCCATGCTCTTTACAAAATAAAGAGATGGGGGGGGGGGGGGGCAAAACGTCTGTTTTTTAGGGGAGGAAGGGAGGAAAGGGGGACGGCACACAATAGGTAGAGGATGTGAGGAAAAGGGAAGTATTCCAGGAAGAAAAATGTCCTATCGCATTCAACATTCAAGCAACACGGAGCGAAAAATGGGAAACAACCACGGGCGAAACAAAACCCCAGGCGAAGCCGGGTACGACTGCTATAGTAGTGTTATAGAGTAAAAAAGCACAGAAACAGAAAAACCAAGCAGTGCTACAAAATAAAAATACGAACAGTGTTTCAAAAAGTCACCTCGTGTTTAAAGGCTTAACACAATTTCAAAAGAATAAAAAAAAACGAAACCCACCATTTTTCCTCTCACAATTTCCAAGGAGCGGGTCGGGTTTGTCCATTTCGGCCACCGTTTTCTGCCCCTTTATACCACGCGCCATGGCTGTTTGCTGTGACGTGCATATCACGTGACTGGGCTAGTCCAATCAGACGGCCAAACAGCCGTTGTTCTCGTTCGTCATTGGCTAACTCATGGTGACGTCACGGCAAACACCCATTGCGCATGGTTTAGAGAGGAGAAATGGTGGTTTTCGATTTTATTTTTTATTTTTTATTCTTTTAAAATTATTGTGTTATGCCTTTAGACACGAAATGACTTACTTAGTGACCTTGCCATGTATTAAATATTTTAACTCATAAACATGATGGCGGAAATTGATTATTTTCGAAACATTGTTCGTCTTTTTATTGCGTAGCACTGCTTGATTTTTCTTTTATAATAAATTGCATTAATTATGTTTACGCCCACAAACATGGATTCGTTAAATTTTTATTTTTGTTTTCCGCACAAATTTTATCCTTTTAGAAAACGATGTGTGAGTCGTGTTGATCTCATACTCATAAAGAATACAGAACGCAGAACTAAAACAGAAACCATCAAAGATAAATACAAGCAAATAAAACTGCCTTAACTAGGAGTCTGCTCGTTTCACAACTTATAAATGCACACAAAATACACATGTAGCCAATCACACAAAACAGACTTAACTCTTTACTGCCCAACGTCCAATACACTGGACGGCAAAAAACAAAGTCCCAACGCGCAACACGAGCTTTGTGAGGGATCCCTGGAGACCCCGAGCAAAGCGAGCAGCAACAGCCCTATGGTCAGCGTCTTCGTCTCCAAACCAAGCTAATGCCGGTTCGAATCCCGCTACCGACCAATGGGACTTAAAATCCAGTTCGGCATGGGCATTAAAGGATTAAAATATAAAACAACAAACACACACAAGTATAAAAAAAAACCTGTAGACCTACAATACACAAACTAAGCGCACACACACAAACATTAAACATTTCAAACGCGAACTGCATTCACTTTCTGACATAACCATTGAGTAAAACAGTCCTCGTTCCATGGAATTTGAGTTCAAATTGTGGTTCGTTGCGCTCGATTGAACTCTAATCCGTTTTTATTTGTGTACCTTCATAGCTATAAGTATGGAGATTCGAACTCTAATACTTTTTTCTAAACGAAGAAGCCGTTTTTTGTTCAGTTAATTCATGTTCCTGTCCCGTTTTGACTTCGGTTCAGTTAAATCTTACCTTAACGTCAAACGAGTTCGTATTAATCTTCTGTACACCCTATGGCACTGACTTTATCCGTCCGTCGCCTTTTACAGTGGCAGTCAAGTGGACTTTAAAAAACACGGCAAATTAAAACATCGTTGCCTCCTTATAGCTAAAGGATTCACGACGACACGCAATGAAATAATGACATTTGATCGTCGCATTTAACCGCTACAGGTAGACACGCAACCGTAAAAAAGAAACAAAAGAATTTCGTTAACGACATACATTACTTCATTTACAAGAAATCTCTGGACACCGTGTTGCATAAATGAAACTAGCCATTTTTTTTTTCATCGTTGCCTTTTAAAGCAACACCCCGCCTGACTATGATCGATATCCGCGTATATACCTCGCCAAGGTCAACTGAGATAGAAGCTGCGTTTCTCGCAGCGAAGAACGCAGCTACTGTCTCAGTTGGCATTGTGCCTAATAGATGAACCAGCATGAACGCATTAATTGTGTCGTCACAAACCGGAATGATTCTCGTATTTTAATATTACAATTTACGATTTTCTAGGTTAGTGGCTTATAATTTTGCTTCGGCGATCTATTGGAATAAGTAATTTTAATATTTACCGCATTAGTCTTTTAGATTTTTGATCTCATGGTAATTATTAGCAAATTAGTACATACACACACTGAGATGGAACGTCATGATTATTGTAAGCGCGCAAAGGATCATATACGTGCGTCCCGCAGTAAATATAGTTAATAATTATTATTCAACCGAAAATCTACTAAACGCCACATTTTAAAACGGATTTTTACCAAGGGATTGTCTAACGGTAAGGAAATAGATCTTTGGGGTCGTACTTGATGTGGTGGAGACAAAAAAAAAGGCGCTGGGAGGTATATCCCTTTAAAAATCAGTAACAAATCATCGACCAACCTGCTCCTGCACCTTTAAAAGCTCAAAAGCGTCATTCCTGGAGGAGGAACTGTCGCGTGGAGTGACGCCATGCAGACTGGCTCGCGTGTCGCAAGCGCGTGGAACCGTGAAGGGAAAGAGAGGAACGCCGCGTTGTGACAAATGAAGGTACCCGTCGGCCAAACCCAGTGGAGTGATGGGACATGTCTTTTACCCCAGGGGAAAGTAATGAACACAAATGACCAAGAAGGAAATAAAGGGACCGGCTAAACACTGAAGTTGTTTTTGTTTTTTTTTTGTAAAAGGGAAGGATACACGCAGCAGCAAGAATTTATAGATGTTTGGCAACAGGAATATTTATTAACATCGCTCAAATAACTTGCTTAAAGCAACATACCGCCTGACTTATACCAGCTACGCGCTGATCGCATCCGCGCATTTACCACAGTCAAGGTTAACTGAGACAGTAACTTCGTTCCTCGCAGCGAACAATGCAGCTACTATCTCAGTTGGCATTGCGCCTAATAGACAAGTCAGCGTGAACGCATTAATTGTGTCGTCACAAACTGGGATGATTCTCGTATTTTAAAATCACAATTTATAATTTTCCAGACTAGTGTCTTATAATTTTGCTTCGGCGATCTATTGGAATAATTAATTTTAATTTTTACTGCATTAGTCTTTTAGAATTTTGATCTCATAGTAATTATTAGCAAACGATTAAAACTAGTAATGCGCGCACACAGATAAAACTTCAAGGTCATTGTAGGCGCGCAAAGGATCATATAGGAACGGGTCGTTCTTAAATATAGTTAATGTTCAACAGAAAATCTCCTAGACGCCACATTTTAAAACGAATTTTTAGCAAGGAAAAGACTAACCTCTGGGGCCGTGCTTGATGTGGAAAATCGAGAAAAATGGCGCTGGGAGGTATATCCCTTTAAAAGTTAAAGGTACATTATTCCTCCCACGGCTTTTTTTCTCGATCCTCCACGTCAAGTACGGCCCCAAAAGTTCTATTTACCTACCGTTAGTCAATCCCTTGCTAAAAATCCGTTTTAAAATATGGCGTCTCTTGAGATTTTCTGTTGAACATTGGGAACTAATTTAACAGCGATCTGCGCTTGTATGATCCTTTGCGCGCTTACAATAACCATGACGTTTCAGTCTGTGGGTGTGCATGTACTCATTTTTAATCGTTTGCTAATAATTACCGTGAAATCTAAAAATCTTAAAGACTAAAGGCGCGTTTACGCATCGACTCGCCTTTGCATTCTCGCAGCTAGAACTCAATCGCGATGACAAAGGTGACATTGCCATGGTAACAACGCTAAATGGATTAGCTAAATCCGACATCGTTTGAGTAAATACTTGCAGTCTTAGAATCCGTGCCAATAATATAAAGAATTTCTCATGACGGAACAATTTTCCCAAACACATCTGAACTCACGTTATTTGCTGTTTTCGATGCGAGGCGGCAGACATAAAACCGCCGCCATGTTGGAATTTGAGGTGATTTCTAGCTTCTAGCTGCGAGAATGCAAAAGCGAGTCGTTGCTTAAACGCGCCCTAATGCAGTAAAAATTAAAATTATTTATGCCAATAGATCGCCGAAGAAAAATTATACGATACAAGCCAAAAAAATTATAAAGTGTGATGTTAAAATACGAAAATCGTTCCCGTTTGTGACGACACAATTTTTGCATTCATGTTGTTTCGTCTATTACGCCCAAGGCCAACTGCGATAGTAGCTGCGTTCCTCGCTGCAAGGAACGCGCTACTATCTCAGTTGGCATTGTATTACTATGCCGAGTCTTGCGAAACGGTACGATGGTCACATGAACGGATGGCGATCTGCGCGTGGTTGTTATAAGGCAGGCGGAATGTACCTTTAACATTGCTCAACAAAACTTGCTTAAAAGTTAAACGAGATGGAGCATAAACTGCTTACTTACTACGGTGAAAAGCAGAGGAGCTGGGTTATAATCGACCTAGGAGTGGGTATACCCCTCCTCCTCGGTTACACCCAAGGCCAACTGATTAAATTAAATTAATACCGGAAGAAAGCAAGCTTATGTAACCGGTTCACAACAAAACATGGGACAAAAACACTTTAACACCGAGTCAAATCATATTGTCTTTTCCAACTGCTGGTTGAAGGTGCTGTCGCAACACTTTCTGGGAGTGCGTTCCAAGAATTAATGTCTCTCACAGTGAAACAAGACTGTCCAACAATGGTGCGGATTCGTGGTTTCGTCAATTTCATGCTGTGTCCTCTGGTTCGTATAAGAGTCGAGTGTTGAAAAACTGGTCGACAGGCAAAATCACTTCGCCACACAGAATTTGACGGGTCTTGATAAGGTCACCTCTTAAACGCCTATCAGGGTTGTCTGGTCAAGTCAGGTCAAGGTTAAACGCCTGAAAAGGGTTGTCAGGACAAGTCTTTTCAAACGTTCTTCGTAAGGCAAACCCTTCTATATAGTAACTATAGTAGCTATAGTAGCTGCGTTCCTAGCTCCACTCCTGGCCGGTCGGTTTTGTTTTTTTCCGGTATTAGTCAGTGAAAGAAACGCCTGGAGCCATCTAGTACCGTAAGGCATGAAACCAAAGAGGATTGGTATCTAAACAAGTGCTATCAAAACAGAGGAAGAATAACGACGCCAAACGATTAAATTGCGAGACCTGGAGCACACTGAAGAATCTTCCACCTTCAATGCAATTTGAGTCTGGACTAAGTGATTGCGGGAGAACCCCTCAGTATGCGCCAGATCCCACCGTTTAATCGCTATGTTTCGTCATCCTTCCTCTGTTTGAAGTTTAACAGGTATCGTGTTTAAACTACGAATTTTCCCGCATCAAGTTTGTTCAGATACCGACCCCATTTGGTTCTCATGCCGTACGGTATTGGACGACTCTTCTCGTGTCTGTCACTAACTAATACCGTTTCGGGGATAATTTACACCCCGTTATTAAGTGTGGATATCCGCTCAA
The DNA here is from genome assembly GCA_023313725.1 of Lithobius niger. Lineage (NCBI taxonomy): Eukaryota > Metazoa > Arthropoda > Chilopoda > Lithobiomorpha > Lithobiidae > Lithobius > Lithobius niger. The sequence goes on from JAHWFP010164176.1 coordinate 25,599, forward strand.
AGGCTTCGTAGACACAAATAAAACAACACAAAATCGTGTTATGGCAGACACATCCTAAAAAAATATAAATTAAAAAATGTTTTAAAAACCAAGAACCTATGTATTGCTGGCCGAAACAACAAATACAGTAGGGAGACCAGCAAGACGACCTCTTCCCTGCGAGTGCAGGTAAGAAGTGAAGCCAGGTGGATCTCACGCGCATCAACACAGGGAGCTCTCCAGATAGGATAAAAACAGGGTACACCACTCCTGACTTGGATAATGCCACAATTCTTTTTACTGAAAAACAGCTGAGAGCCAGGATTAATCTTGAAACTCTTGTTATTTTATCACATCAACCACCTGTTCACAATCACCCTGAAAACAGAAATATGAAAGAATACATTCCCATAACAACAGTTGGGGCTATCCCAGTTCGAAATTTGAAGAGTGGAGTGGCTAAAATACACAATTTACGCATTTCATAGAAGCACGAGTGGGGTTCGGTTTCAGAATTTTTGTTTTCTTTCCGAGAAATGATTTTCCGAAGTTCGTTCGTTTTGCGATTTCGATTTACGATTTCGATTTTCGGTTTACGAAGTAATTTAGATTTACGATGCTTAGTTTTATGATTTTTATGATGTTTCCCGTATTTGGCGTATAGCAATACTAACCTCCAACTCATTTCGTCAACCAAACTGTCATTTCGTTTGCAGCTACGCAGGTGTTAAGCCTAAACGACATTTTAATGCTGCCAATACGGACACAACACGTTAAACGTATCCTGATTGAAAAGCATCTTCGTGTTTCGGTAATAATACGACGATACGGGCATAACTACTCCGAACCCTGCCGAGAAGTAGCTTCGTGTTTCCGTAAAATCCCGATGATTCACGAAGATGACGTTATTTCCCTGATATGGGCATAAGAATTATTGAAAGCGAAATAAGCGTCCTCTAAGTGAGTTATACGGTATATATGTATGGTTTGTTTGTCGACGGCCATTCAGAAACGAGTAAAGCTTCGATCTGTATAATTACTGAAGCAGAAAGCTCTGGTGTGGTCTTTTCACCGTGGTCTGCTCACTGTAAGTCTGCACGGTGCTCCTTTAACGAAAAAAAAAAAAATTCTCAACGAAAGCTCTGGGGCCATTACTATTGAAATTAATAATAAGCGTTGTAGACGTAATTTTCATCTGGCAAATATTGCCGAGGTAATTATCAATAACGTGTTTTATAGACAAGAACCATGCAAGAGTATGACATTTACAGTTCATAATTGGCAAAAATTACAACTCCTTTACAACAAGTGGGGCAGCGACTACCTAGTCACAACCGGTCTTCTGTACACTTCCGGTCACTTTCAGGCCCCTTCCGCTTCATACTTTTTTTTTTCATTTTTCTTAATTAATCTTTGGACGCGGAATCTAATGGTGAAAAGAGTTTGTCTCTTATCTGGTACCGTTCCATAGGTGATGGGCTCACTTGCCGGCCACTTCCGGTTACTTTTGGGCCACTTCCACTTCATACTTCCGGTTTTTTTATGCCTTTTAAACTAATTTTTGAACGCTGAGTCTAATGGCGAAAACCGGTAGCAGTGAAAAACATTTGCACTGAAATTGTAGTTGATATTATAATTGATTGTTATGCCATTGAAACGAGTTCTCTACATCGTAGGAGCGTTACACCGACAGGCAGTAGTCATCTTGACTTGTCTTATATGAACTGATGCAGATGCAAACCTATTTATTGCTAATCGAGTGGATTTATCACAGTCCTGTTCATTCTTTTCGTATGATGTACAAGACACGTGATGATGAAACAAAATCAACAAACACTGACGCAAAGAGTAGTAATCGAAGATCACTGTTCGGAATTATTCTGCCTTCGAATTGGGGTTCCCCAGGGATCTATCGAGGTCCAACTCTCTGCAATGTCTTTGTTGATGACGTGGTGGCTGACCTTCAGAACAGCTGTGCGATTTAAGCAGATGATTTCGAAATTGACGGAAACATTACTTCTGCTCCTGGTAAAAGACTGTTCGGGAGTGTTACAAGAAGACATGAACATAGTGCATAAATGGGCTAAAGGAAATAAAATGGCGTTCAATCAAGACAAGACTGAATTAATGAGGATTGGAGGTGGACATCATCCCAACTATACCCTGAATGAGACTGCGCTTGAGGTAGTTTCTCAAATAAAGGACCTTTGAACCAAATCTACAAGAAATGTGCAGCTAGTCGCCTCGTTTACTTCTTCAAAATGCAACGAACCGTTCGAAATAATTGTGTCGCGCGAAAAGTTATTAGTGCATTTATTCAACCAATTGTGGTTTACTGTGCCCAGATCAGGTCACCACGTAACAGAAATTAATATATTGTTTGCTTGGAAAAAGGTGCTGAGAAGCACAACTAAATTTCTCGCTGCTATCCTTCACTTGTCTTCCGAGGAATGACTGCAATGATTCCAGCTTACCTCTTTGGAAGAGCGAAGATTCCGTCGAGGACATGATTGTTATGTTTGAACTTTAAAATAACGGCTTGCCTCGCTCTTTGAGAACACTTGAACATGAACGAAATGCGTAAAATGAGAGGACACTGCTACACCTTACTAAATCAAGGGTTAGAACAAACTGCGGAAGATTCTCCATCTCGTAATGGCTGACCATTACGCCTTGGAACTGCCTGCCAGAACATGTCGTGAAGGCTGCCTCTGTGGAAACCTCACGAAACTCTTTGGATGAACATCTTTAGCAGACTTTTTCGTCTGTTGAGCCATACATAATTTTTTCTGGCCGTCGTCCATTTTTGTATTAAATACAGATGCAAACCTATTTATGTTGAATGAAGAATAAAACACAAGGTAAAGGGTAAACGAAGCATACAGTCTGCCCCCTTGTGTGTGTTTATGACCCACAACCCCAACAATTTCTTTCATTCCGACAGGTGGAGTTAGTGAAAAGTGCTCCAGCTTTCTTTCCTTCCCTCCTAAAGCCCAGATTAAAACGAACGAACCCAAAGTAGGGTTGTGAGCCATTTTAAAAGGTCAACAGAAACCTCAAATTTGACACAAGAGTTATTTTGAATTTTTTGTTTTGTTTTTCCATACATGTAGCCAGCACAGCTGTGGCTTTGTCTATGCCACGTAAGTCACCAAATTAAAACAAAACAACGTTGAAAGTAGACAATCAGCAATTTTCTTGATCTTTAATACCGACATAAGCCTGTGTGCGATTCTAAAAGGTGAATCGAACCTCGAATTTTGTCAATACAGCATTCTAGTATTTTTATGTTAAGAAGCTGTTTCCGATGTGTGACGCTCGATTTGAGGCTTGTGTGAAATAAAAAAAAACTGTCGAAAGTAGGGCTAGGCAAGAGTTTTGGTCACTTGATCAATGGCGTCAGTAGAAACTGAGTAGTTCTCACAAAAACTTGAAACGAACCTCGAAATTAGCAGTGAAAATTACGAGCACAATTTCGACAAATAGTACAATAATTGGAGTAACAGGAACTGTCGTGTGCTCCTTGATAACTAAATAAAAGAATTTACTGTGAATATTTGAAAATAAATTCCATGCATTTACCGTGGTTCGAATACATTTCTCCACCAGGTAGAGGGTTTGTTGAGAGAAGCCCTTGTATAATATAAGCTGCTCATGTGACAAAGAGTGAACAGCTACTTAGCTCGGCTGGAGCCTGTAGCCAGTATCCGCCCCGGTAGCCAGGTATTTAGAGTGCCCGGCCTAGTCAGCTGGATATCCTGGGTTCGAGTCCCAGTCGGGGCAGTTGTATTTTCTTTCTTTCTCAGATTAGTGCATTGTGTATCCTCACAAGGCCAGTCTTTAATGCAGACTGCTTGCTTCTATTTACGTTGTCTTTTAGACTTAAATGTCAGTCTGACTGAGCGGGAATTGAACTCACGACGTTTGAGACTGAAGACCGGAAACCTACCGCTCAGCTATACTGACATGGTCGTGGATTCAGTTTACCGCTCAGGCAGTCTCGCATTTAAGTCCAAAACGCAATGTAAATAGGTTGGCATCTGCATTTTTTAAATACCTTTTCCAGCCATTTGGCTTTCCGTCTTATTTAATTTATGTCCACTTTATATGTCATCCATTATGTTATGTCACAACTATCTCCTTCATCACCCGACCACAAACAGTTCCTAAACGCTAATCCAGCTCCCAACCAGAGAAGCGCTGCGGCGTTGGTTCAGCATCAAGTCGGCGTCGAACCAACCACATTCTTAAAGAAACGCCAGTTTAGAGCTCCTTTATATTCTCATACTTGCCCGGCGCGGCGCGCGTCGTCGTCTCGTGCCAAACCTGTCACTCGCCCAGGCGTTGGTTGACTTTTCCGTTTCGTGGCCTGGCATCGTCCGCCGTGGCGCATTCCTTAGCAGGGCCGCGGGCCGATACCAAACTGTGTATACCGATCGATTGGCTTGCCCCGACCTAGCAGCCTGCGCTTGCTTTGGCGTGCCTGCGTGTATATGTGTGTGTGTGTGTGTGTCTATGTCGCTTCTTACTGTCCCCAGATGTCACTGCTCACCTCATGGCGCCAAAGCATGCCAGACTCAGCCGCACGACAACGGGTGCACTTCTTGCTCCCCCTGATTATCGGATCGGTTTCCGGGAAGAAAAGAAGGGATGGATGTATGAGGGAGGATGGGTTTCGGTGCGGGGAGGGGATAGTGCCAGGAGAAAGTAAAGGACCCCGCGTGTGTGCGTGTCTATCTGTCTGTCTCTCGTTCTATTCCGTACATTCGTTCACTCCCGCTTCCCACTCGCAGCGTGCTTTGCTTTCTGGCAATCGGAAAGAGTGGCCGGTTGGGTTGGTCTGTCCGCCGTCCCGTTGGTCGCCCTAACGCCCTTCTTTGCCACCGTGGCGCATCGATCGGCCATTTCACGACAAAAGAGCGGATCTCGCCGCGAGCGATTTACGCTGCCTGAGCGTTTCGATTGTATCGCTCGCCGGCTCGCTCGCTAGCTAGCTGTACTCTCGGCTCGATGCTTGCTTGGTGCCGAGAGGGCTGCAGGCGAAACGTGATGTAAACTCTGCTACCGGAAAGAATGGAAAGTGAAGCTACCTGAAATACATGTCACCTCAGGTTCGACAGGGAGTACGACAGAAAGTCGTGCAGCAGTAGTTAGGACGATATTCACGTGATTAGGCTTACATATGAATATATAGGCCTAATAGTTGTCTGATTAAAGGTAAGGTGCCTGCTCAACGAATAAGAGGTTGCAGCATCTGGCGCCGTCTGCCATTATTTAGTTCTACGTAGCCCTTGATTTCATCAAGCGAATTAGGAGCGCGCAAAGAAATTTCTTTTTATACAACGAACTAGCCACGTGCTTCCTTAATTATTGAATGTAAAGTTGGTACGTCCACGTGCACCAGGGCCACAAGGGGTCAAGGTTAATGATATCACTGTCACTCGATGGCGCCCATGTTGTTTTATTTTAAACTTAATGCAACGTCATAATAATAATGTCAAATAATAATCGTAATTCTTTAAATAAGAATAATGCAATATGTCATTGGCTTATTTTATGTATTAGTGCAAGTGGCCTATATAATAATCTGTAAACGAAACTAGTGTTACGCTACTGCATTTGCTTACTCAGTTCAGAGATACAGAGTTTTATATCAGCAGGCCTTGCCCTTGAAACCTGTAGTGTGCATGAGCGCCACCACTTCCTTTTGGCGCTACTTGTCTTTCTTCTTCTCAAAACATGTCGAAAAATGTGTCTTTTTTTTTTTTAAATGAGCGTCTCAACATACGTAAGTTTTTCTTCGACCATCTTGTCAACCACTGCAAGACTAATAATCTAACAGGTTATGGGCCAGTCATTCTATTTTGGCTATTTGCTGATGAACAATTTCTATTTGAGGTGTGAAATATATGAACACTGAGGGTGAACTTTTGCTTTTGCAACATACACGTTTTTTTTTTTCATCATGGCAGATCTTGCACGTGTGACGATTGATAAGTTGAACAACGACAACTACCAATCTTGGAAATATGAAGCTGAACTCAATTCTTCGTAGGGAAAACACCTGGTTTTCTTTAAATACTGTAAAACCTGCCACCACTGATGCATGCAACGTATGCAGCGTGGACAACTGCCGATAGTTAAGGCTATGGGAACGATTGGTTTGCTTATTGAAAAGAGCCAACATGTTCATACACGCCCAGCCACGAGTGCAAAGCAAGCATGGGACAGTTTGAAGGCGCATCACGAGAAGGCAGCTCTGTCAAGTACCGTACATATGTATGTGAAACTCGCCAGCATGAAATTGAGTGAGGATGGTGATGTCGAATCTTTATTACAAGAAGTTGAATCCATCGCTGACAAATGGATTGCTGTAGGAGAACCTGTAACACATCGTTTTAAAAGTGGAATGATGCTCGCTAATTTACCAAACAGTTATGCAACATTGATCACTGCTTCGGAATGTCGTGCTGAAGTTGACTTAACCGTGGGGATGATTCGTGAAAAGATTCTAAGTTAATACAAACGGTGAAAAGAATCAATGCCACTGTTGCTGTGTGTAAGCAAGAATCAGCGATGAAGGTTCAAGATCAAACCAGCAGTGTACGACCCGTGCAAAAAACGAAGGCAACGTGCTGTTTTTGCCACAAGCCAGGCCATTTCAAAGCCAAATGTTCTAAGTATAAAGCACAACTTCAAAGGGATTCAGAAGGGCAACAGGCAGCGAAGATTTCTACGAAAAAGATTTCTAGTGATATTAGTGGCATAAACGACAATGTTGAACATTTTTGTTTTACGGCAAGAAAAGTATCGGATGATTCTGTTCAAAATAGATATCAGTGGTATGTAGACTCGGCTGCATCGTGCCACATGACAAATTCCAAGGAGCATTTTGAATCTTTAGACACAAAAGTGCGTGATGCTGTGAAAGTTGCTAACACCATTAACATTTGTGGAATAGGTGGTATGTTTCTAAGTTGTAAGAAACCTGACGGTGGATCAAACAGTGTGCGAGTAACAAACGTCAGGTATGTGCCATATCTCGGCGGAAACTTGCTGTCGGTGCATTCGTTACCTAAAATGGGGTTAACAGTTTATTTCCATGATGACAACTGTGTTATTTCAAAAGGTAACACAATTGTATTGTGGCAACTGCAAACGTAGTTAATAAACTGTACGAGCTCAACTGTAAGCATCGGGCAATGCTATCCCAACTCGAAAAAGACAACGAATGTCTTCACATGTGGCATCGCCGGCTTGGACACCGTAACCCAGATTCCATTAAACTTTTGGAAAGTAAAACTCTTGCATCTGGAATTCAGATCAACAATTGCTAACAAACAACTTCCTGTGATACTTGTATTAAAGGGAAAATGACCAGACTCCCATTTTCCAAGAAATCTACAATGAAGACTACCGAATCTCTCGATTTAATACACAGCGACCTATGCGGGCCAATGACGACGCAAGCAGTGGATGGCAAACGGTTTATTTTAACACTAATTGATGACCTAAGCCGCTACTGTACTGTATACCTTCTTGCTAAGAAGAGTGACGCTACTGAGAAGATCAAGCATTTTGTGCGATACTGTTTAACCAAATTTGAGCGAAAACCGAAAGTGCTCAGAAGTGATCGTGGTGGCGAATATCTTTGTAACGAGCTGGAATCATATTTGAAAGAGCATGGAATTGTGCATCAAATGACAGCAGCATATTCACCACAACAAAATGGGGTCGCAGAGAGAAAGAATCGAAGTCTCACCAAGATGGGACGCTGTATGCTTATCGATGCTGGTATGCCAAATCAGTATTGGGGTGAGGCAGCGGTGACTGCTAATTATCTGCAGAATCGTCTTCCTACTCGAGCTATTGAGAAGACACCTAATAACACCTCGTGACTCAAGACACAACGTATGAAGTACGCGGCATGACGGGGGCGATTTATAACAGCGAGGAATAATTCCTACCGACAGTGAAAAATGCTTGAGTGATTTCTGATACCATCATTCCATGGTTTGCTTCCCACTCAGCAAACCTGTAGTAGGAGCCTATAGTGGGAGCCATGTTGGATTTTGAATTTTCACTATGAGTTGCTATGAGCACCTTTTAAGACTCATCGTAGGTCCTTTCCAGGATTGTTTTAAGAACTTGTCAAGGAGACTTTCCCTGCCAGAAATGTGCTCTCTTGACCATGTGCTAAATTCGTCCAATCACAGCCGATTGATATTGATAAAACGGCAGTAGGTCTCGAAAGCGACAGTGGTCTTCTCACTGTCAGTCGATGTTCATTGGGTAAATTTAAAACTAAATCAGTTAAGGGAATATCCTGCAGCTCTCATTGGTCTGCGCACTGCAATCCAAAACATGGCCAGCGCTGTTTGAAGTTGACACCACTTCTGGGCGTAACTCGCTTCAAACGTAGCAATTTCGAAATGTTAAGAAACGATTGTTACATTAAATTAAAAAAAAAAATAAGTGTTTTCCTACTGTAAACAATCCCAATAAATCGTAAATTATAAACTTTATAAAAACTAAGAATTAAAAATTAAATTATTAATTCTGCGTAATTTAGAGTGAAGTATACTAAAACATAACGATAATCTCTTAAACACCCCACGAGTTATAGGAAATTATCGATTTTTTTTCCAACACTCGTATTTGGGCGTATTAAACTCACTCGTGCTATTTGCTGGCAGATAATTTCCCTCGTGAATTCAATTTCTGCTAAAAATAGCGCTTGTGAGTTTATAGGGGCCAGATCTCGGGTCGAAAAAATTATTGCTAATTTCCTTACGTCGTGGGATATTACGTATGAAAATTCAGCAGCTCCATATTAATAATAATAATAATGACCCAATTAAAAGGTGAATTTGTACTATATGAAATCTTATCAACATAATAACAAGATCTAAGCAATAGTTGTTTGTTCCTTTAAACCACTTTCCACGACACTAGTGGTGAAACGCACAAATAATGGCACTGCCACCGCTACATTTTTTTTACGTTAATGTTTTGACCTATTTCATGCGCCAGATGACGAGGTGAACTTACCCTCGAAACGTGGTGCTTTTTTATGTATATTCCTGTAGTCCTTGGTCTTTATTTAGCATAAGTAAACTAACATATGTTGCACACAAAAAACAAGAAACACGATTTATCGGTTTTGGGATTTTCAAGGAGTATTATAGGTCTTTAAACCTTTCAGTCCCGCATAACCTTCGGGAATATCTTCTTTTTTTTTTAATTATTAGGTCAGTCGTGGGATTCGAGCTGGTACCAACTTGGTTTGTAAACGAAGACGCTGATAATGGGCTGTTGTTGCTCGCTTGTTCGGAGCCCCCCCCCCCCTCCGGGCCCCCTTACAAATCTCGCCCTCTGTCGAGGGGCCATCGTCATAAATGATTTGTTTTTCTTTTGCAATATGGGGCTTTGCGTAATGTATGGTTCCATAAAAAAAAACAAAAGCTTTGAAGAGAATAACGTATATACAGAGTTTTTTAAGGCATTTTTGCGTCCATTCGACTCGGCTCTTTATGCCCCCGCGGCTTCCTCCAGTAACGTAAATTCTAGGCCTTGGAAACTGCTTGAAACCTACCATAACCATAACCTTCTCGGGCCTGTCGTACCCGACAAAGGACAGCTAAAGGATAGCTACAAGATGAGGAAAGTATGTCCCAAGCAGTGGCGGAAGAACAGAGGAAAGGGGGGGGCGACGCTCATCGCCGTTGCTTGGGACAACCTTTTTATCTTGTACCTGTCCTCAGGCAAAGAATTTATTTTTATTTTATAGGACATTTTCAGGGTTTCAAGTGCACTTACCAGGTTTCCCATATCCTGGAGAACTCAGAAAACCTGGAAAACTTAGGGAATTTAAACTACATTGGAAAACTCAGGGGAAACTCGGGGAATAATACGATTTTTTCACAAAATAATCTGAAAACTCGGAGAAAACCCAAAGCCACACTTTTAGGCCTAGTCCTAAAGGCATTAACAAACACGCGCTTTGTTAAGACAATAAGGTTATAAACGGGACAGAAAGCCAACCGGGCTCGATTCTGTTCCGTAATTATAACCTTATTTCACGCTTTAAGTGTGTTACTTTCTGTTCACTTGGTGTGTGATGCGCAGACAAGCATCCCACCAGCGCAGCTTGGAAAGTGTATGATTATATGTATACTAGCGGAGTCGCTCGCTTCGCTCGCTCATTCCGTGTCGTCTCACTCCCCTTCCCTCCCCCCCCCCCGGTCTCGCCCCTCCCTCCCTCATTAAGTTGCCGTTCGGTCGGTACATGGCATCGTATGTTCGCGCTGCTGGACGTTGCGTTCTGGGTGCAGCTACTATCTCAGCGGGCCTTGGCTGCTATTCTTGTAATTTGCCGTTCGGTCGGTATATGGCATCGTATGTCCTGCTGGCTGCGCTGCAGATGCAGATGACTGCTTCGTGTGTCCTGCTTGCTGCTGCTGCTGGCTGCCTTGCGGATTTTGTGTAATTATATATATAGATGCGTGTTAAATGCTTCCTATGGACGTTTCCTTTTAGGGCATGCCAGTATGGCTGAGTGGTAGGACTCCGGCCTTTGGTTTCAAAGGTCGTGGGTTCAATTCCCCACTCAGGCAGTCTGACATTTTTTAAGTCCAAAAGGCAACGTAAATATGTTTGCATAAGACAGTGTGGTAAAATTTAAGGAATTGGGCTACACTTTTGCAATGTGTGAGCCCTAAAAAAAATAAGTGAAATTGGTAAAATGTATAGGGGAAATTTCTGAAATTTCGGTAAATAAGCTGGAAAATTGACCTGAACTACTCTGAAAAACTTGCAGGAAAACATGTCAGTATTTTTGTAGGAACACTGTTTACGCCCCCTATGCGATTCAATTTTGATCCTGCGAATGGTTCGCCATTCGATGGTTGGCGGAAATTACGATGCTTAAACGTAACCTGCTTTCTCGTCTTATGAAACAGTTAAAAAAATCAAATAAAAACGTTAATATGACGTCATTTGATAACAGTCCCAGGGCCACCCACGCACACACCCATTATCAGTCCCTCATCGACAGGACACGAACTCGCTCCCCCAGCGCGAGCCATCTTTGATTTTGGACCCTGTTATTACGCCCCCGATCTAGAGTCTCAAATTAGAAAATAATTACACGGTCGATGCGAAGGGCTTACCAATTTCTCTAGCACGAGCTACAGCTAGCTGCGTGGACCAGTTCAGAGGCGTTCGTATGCTACCGCGTCTTCCTACAAATTCCCTTCCTTTAATCCTTGAAATTCGTATAAATCCGGAATTAATTTGCAGACCATATTTAAACCTTGAGGCATATTAACAGAGTTTTGAAACTCACAATTTCTCGGCTGAGCGAGATGTATATAATAGGGTTAGTTTATTTTATTTTAGACTGACAACTAATAGATTAGCTTTTCTTTATTTAACTGATATGGCTTTTTTTTTCTACCATGCTTTGTTTTTGATAATGTTTAATTTTGTTTACGATATTGTTTCTGATAGTTTGAGGTAGATTGTTTGTATATAGTTTCTGATTTTTTTTAAAGTATTTTTTTTTATATGACCCTGATCTAGACACACGCCAGTGTGTCGCGCCAAGTTAGGCAACAAACATCACATCAGCTATATTGTAGAGGTTGCAAACCATTGTAGCGCGGCGCCATAGCGTCAGTGTCTTATCTTGAAGCATAGTTGGGAACATTTCAGGTACTTGGGGAAAAATAATAATGCGGTACAAAAGCTTAAATTGTGTTGAAATCGAGAGCAATGACCCACCTGACAAAAATTAACTAATGTAGGAATGCCAGTTACGCTGCTTTCAATGTAAAATCTGACCCTCAATAACGTTGTAAATGTGTTAGCTAGCTACTAGCTAGCTAATTCGCTCATCCCCATGTTAAATCCTATAGGGTGATTGATTATTCATCGATACCGAGATAACGGAGACGCTTCAAGCTATGAAATTGGACGAATGAGTGCACTACAATGCAATACAATGTCGTGGGAGGGCGCGTAAGTTCCGACAATGAGAACGTGGGTACTGAATTACGTGCCTAGACACACACTAGTGCATCGCGATAAATCTAAACAACGTTGCAAAGAAATTGTATTCACGTCCAATTCACGAAAAATAAGCCAACTGTAAAAACAAAGCAAAATAAACAAAGCCAAAAACTTGTAAAGAGGCCACTAAGTTGAGAGTGGTTCGGCCCTTCAAAGGAGTGATACCAACACACCAAAACTAACTAAATATTGTAATACAAATTACAACAAAAATAAAACCAAACCAAAAACCCATAAAGAGGTGACTAAGTCGAGAATGGTTCGGCCTATAGGCAAAAGGTAGTAAGTAGCAAATTGTTGGAAACCAATTTCTTGTTGACGCGGCACTTTATAGTACACATCTGCACAGTAGTGGAGTTGAGCCAATACACAATTTTAAAAAAAGGAGTGATATCATA
>JAHWFP010164177.1:2926-13029 GCA_023313725.1 Lithobius niger
TTTTTTGTTATAGGCCCTAGTTAATGTCTCAGCTGTGTTGTGGGTTTATCAGATGTTTATTGCTTAACTTCCCCTATTTCGTTTTTGCTATAATTCCTAGTTAAGTATTAAACATACTGATAATCCGCTATGCATCTGGATATTTGCTCCTCAATTTCTACAAATTCTGGTCTTCAACCAATCATTTCGAACAATACCAATTATTAAACATTTCATCAGATTAGAAAACAAAAACGAGCTCGTTTGATGTTTAATGTAAGGTTTAACTGATCCGAAGTCAAAACAGCAAAGTAACACAAATATACTTTCCTGTAACGTTTCATATACCGCAGTGTTCCTGTACTGTTTAGTCCACGTGAAACCTTACTGCTGTATTCACATGTTTTTACAGTTTTTATTTTAGAATACGATATGTCTGATTGGTTCATTCTACTTGGCCAAAGGACATCGCTAAGAAATCGTAAAAACCATACTTTTAGTGTGCTTAGTATAGACCTACAGATTAACTAATTTAGGGTTCGTGCGACTCCTTAAAATCCTGGAAATATCGTTGAAAATAAAAATGAAATGCCGGTCCTGAAGTCTTGAATATGAAATTTGAAAAACTGGTGCATGTAACAATAGGATGAACGGAAAGGAGACGAACGGACTAAAATGAAGATGAAAAATTTAGCCCCGAAATTAGGTGAGTGTGTCGCCTATATTATACACTATATTATTCTTACAACAATTTGCCGCCTTGTCATGACGTGGCGATATATGAACCATGCCATCCGAGTGAGAAAGCATATGGACATGCATGATGAACCACTTAATACAGTGGTTCCCAACCTTTACTACAATATTCTTTCCCATTGAGGCTAGCAGGCAATGGCGCCCCCGCCCCCCCTCCAAAAAAAAATAAGCTGTTTAATTTTTTTCACTACGATGAGGCAGTGTTGCCACATGAGAACAAAAATGTCTAGAATTTTGTCAAAAATGGCTGTAGACTGCAAAAAAAAAATCCTGTAGATGTTTAAAAATGAAAATTTCGCCTTCCTCATACAATTTAACTTCTTTTGTAATGCAAATAGTTAAAAATCAAAAAAAAAATATCGTCACTGATCTTCAGGGCGCGTTTACGCAACGACTCGCCTTAGCTAGAAGCAGCAGAAGCTAGAAATCCAACATGGCGGTGATTTTAGCTCTGCCGTCTCGCAACGAAAACAGTCAATGATGCGAGTTCCGAAGTGACTGGGAAATTGTTTCGTCAGGAGGAATTCTTTTTTTTTATTGTCACTGATTATAAGATTGTAAGCATTTACTCAAACGATGTCGGATTTAGCTAATCCAGGTAGAATGCACAAACTATTCGTTGCCTAGATAAATGTGCCCTTATAGTACGGCGCCGGCAGAGGCTCGCGCCTGCCCTGCAGTTGCATCGTGCCTCTGAAAGGAGGCCCGACTCACCGGTTGGTAAACGTGGACCAAATACTAAGTTGCCATCCACTATGAGCTTTGGTTACAAACGCCCAATCCGTAAAACGTGAAGACCAAGGTAAACATACATGGTATTTTTATTTTTCTTACAGTGACAAGAGGCCCACAAAACCTTGTTTGGAAGAAAAAATTTCTTGTTTATCCATTTAGTTTTATTGTTGTAGAACGAGAGGAGCTCCAAAAATACGCACCTGGAGTGTTAAGCGCATTTCAAGAAATGCAGATAGAAAACTGGACTGACTTAGGCGAAACCGACCCCCTAGAAACTCATGAAGATTTATTAACTCCCGATAGCGAAAATCCTGCAAACACACCCGTGATTCAAGATGTTCGGTAACGAACTGTGAAATTCTCCAACCCCCAAAAGACGCAATAGGGTTGCTGGAAAAAAAAAAGACCAAACTCAGAAGAACGGACACAGGAACACGCAAAAAAATATCCTATGTTGCCATTTTATGAAAACAAATGCAGGGAAAAGTGTAAAGAAAGACCTACAGCGCAGCAACATCAGATATTTGGGAAACGTTTTGAGCGCATTTCATGTCTTGTAATAGACGTCGCGAGTGGATTGTGCGCGATGTTTCGCAGCAAAAAATAGGAAAACCACGATCACTGCGCCATCGAAACGCAGTTGTACATTTGCTTACACCCTAATAACCATATCTGGAGTAAAACAATGTTTTTGCATACAACAGGGTACAAAACTGGCAAAGTATTGTGGCAAAGTAGAATCTGTTTTTGATGCCATTCGCAAACAATCGTTGCCCAAAACAGTGTTACACCTATGAATTGTAGAGGAAAGTCTACATCTGCGAATAACTTACCAAATGACACAAAAGCAAAGATTATAGCATTTGCAGAAACATAATAGCCTACCGTTTCTCGCTACAGACGAGAGCGTGCACCAAATCGACGCTGCTTCTCTTCAGATCTAACTTTCACTAGACTGTTCCAGTGCTTTAATAAGAAACAAGAGGAAAACGATGTAATTAAAGTTTCTTGGGCATATTTTCATCAGGTATGGAAAACCTTTAATATCAGCATGGCCCAACCAAGCGCTGATTCGTGCAACAAAATATGCAGAGCATGAAATTGCCCACGAAAAGGGAACGTCACACAAATGTTATTTGTAGTGCATGCAATGGTTTCGTTGCACACCGTGTGCAAGCTAAGAAAGGCCGTGCTGTTATGGATGCAGACAGCACAAAATCCAAAATGGAAAACTCCTCGATGCTTGTTGTGACAACAGACATGCAAAAAAGGCCATTTCCATGCCTAAATTGCCAACTAAGGATTCCTTTTTTTCTGAAATTGTTCTAATAAATCAAACTTTTGCTGAGACCGGTTAAAAAGGGAAGGTCATGGTGAGTTCTGTGGCACAAAACAAAGCCGAACTAGGGAAGCTCCAGATGTAGTGTCCGCAGTATTGGTCTTCCTGCAACACCATGCAAGGGAATGTAAGCCATATCGTCATACAGGGTGTCCCAAAAGTCAGGGGGATATACCCGGGTGACATACCGGGTGTTCATGACGATATACCGGGGATTTATATCTTTGTTCATCATGAGAAACGATGATGGTATACCATCAGCATAAACAAAGATAAAAATCTCCGGTATATCAGCATGAACACCTGTTATATCACCCAGGTATATACCTGTGTGACCCCTGACTTTTGGGACACCCTGTATATTCAGACAAATGCAGTAGCCAAAATAAGAGTTGGTATTTATATAGTGCTTCGGTAAGAATTTTTAATGGCCCAACTAATGGCCTCAATGCTGAAACCAATACACACAAGTATTTGGAAGCTGGTCACAATTTCCAGTGATCAGACAAGGTGCATGCAGCTATCAAGTCAAAAAATTAAAAGTAAAGAAAAACTATACGACCTGCTTGACCACGTACAATTAATCCTGGATAGTCAGCAGCGGTTAAAGGCAACAATCCCAATACACAAAGGTTTACTGAACATCACTAAAGATTCTGTAGCAAGGCCAGCTATTTTATGTATGGTATTGATGTGGCTCAGTTTTGCACGTTTTTTTGTAAAGGTGTGCCACGACGATGAAGAAGTCTTTCAAGAGGTACACTTTCTGAAAAAAGAAATCCAAGAATCGCATTCTATCGTTAGACATGGCAGATGGAGATGCGGGAACTGGCTCTATTGGTGGGTACACTAATCTACAGTATGTCTCAGAAGTCCTGAACCAGGTAAGCCTACATGGTATAGGCCTATACAGTGTAGGCCTATACGATGTACGCCTATACCATATTAGGCCTAAGGTGTACAAATCAGCTAACTATGAGCAAAACATGCACCTAATGGGAGAAGCAAATGTCTTCCACAATAGGCGTTCACTCGCAGGGCCTTGGATTCAAACCCAGGACTCGAACCCAGGACTTTCCTCTGGACGTAAGTATAGGCCTACCTGGTTCAGGACTTCTGACACATACTGTACACAGTAAAGCTCGTGGCATTACGGAAGCCAAAAAGAAAGACCTTTTGAAGTTGTGTAACTCAATGTCGCGCCATCGACGAAGTTTCTTTGACATGTTACCAATGAACGATGTGTCCAAAGACTTAGAAACGAACATGGAAGATTAGGAACAGAATCATGGACGCAATGAGTCTAGTTTTCAAGGTGAAAGTTGGACTAAAATTCATGTATCACTGCTGTTTTTTATCGATTGATATTATTTTATCTATTTTTATCTATTGGATTTCACGAGCTATGTATGGCGCTATTGGCAAGGATTTAATACAAATAGTTTTAAATTGCAGTCGTGTTGTGGCATGTATTTATTATTTAACATGTGCTAACATATTCACTATAAAGTTATTTAATTTCCATATAAAACATAGAACATGTCGAAGTTTTATAATAGAACTGAAAGTGCTAAAATATAAATTTTTGGTTAAGAAGGAATTTAATTTACAAAAACGGCTTAAGTTTAGTTACAACTAACAATGACAGTAGACACATGGAAGGATTGCTTGGCAGAAACGACGTAACTGAACTTAGACACTTAATGCGTAACGTATTACGTTTTCTTACATGGTTACCCATTTCATCACCAAAAGTTAATCTTTGTTGCTTCACAATCCAAGTGTGAATTTCAACTCACACCTTTTTTGGAGAGGCCTATCTTTGGATTGGTTGGACAGAATTCAATGAAAATTTGCCAGAATGTTGTATAGTCAATTACGAACTGATTGGAAATTGTGACGGGGCAGATGATCACGTGGGGATTGCTGCTCCTTAATAAATTAAACGAAACTGAACTGGACTAGCAAATAGCTATCGGCGAGCGAGAAATCTTGTAGTATAAATGGGTCCTAAATGCAGATGATCCTTAATCAACATTAATAACTTAATTAACATTCTTTCAACAAACAGCATGACTTCATTCTCAAGCGGTCCTGTCTTACTAATCTTCTTTTTACCTACGAAGCCAGTACCAAACTGATAGTATTCTGTATTTCTTGTGACCTTATCTGTTTTAGTTTTTGTAAGGCCTTTGGTAGTGCTTCATATTTGAAGCTTCTTTCTAAGTAAAACTGTTTTGGTTTTTCATCTAGCATTAGTTCCTGGATGAGCACGTACTTACGGCTAAACGTCAACGTATTGTTCAATGTGTGGTTCACTGGTTCTGACGTCATGTTAGCTGTTAGGTGTTCCGCAGGATTCCATCTTTGGTCCGCCCCCCTTATTTTTTAATTTATATTTTTTGTTTCTGACCTCCCCTCTGTCATAAATTCAACTTATGCTTGCTATGCTGACGACCTAAACAATTTTCCGGTCTCTCTTTTGTCATTTTCTTGAAGATGACATCTCCCGTATTGGAAATTGGGACTCAGCCAAGTCTCTTCCATTTAATCCAAATAATTGCCCATTTTTGATTACTGCTCGCAACTTTGTCGTCACTACAACCTCTGTTCCCATAATCGGCTTGGAAACTGCCAGGGGCGTTTTCCTAAAAGGTGCCATTCTATTTCCTCTCTGCCATGTCCTGACCACCTACGTTCTCTCCACTTGGCACAATTCAGGATCATTTTCACCTGGGTGACACGATTCTTACTTACCAAATTATTCACCTTGACCTTGATACTACTCTTATTTATGACGAATTACAGCAATACTCGTATCGTGGTCATCCATTTCGCGTCTGTGGTATACTGCCAGTTGCACTAAACTCCATTAAACAGGATGGAAAGCCTGGGCTCGGTAAAGGTTAAGTAAATACGGATGCAAACCTATTTACGTTGCTTTTTGGACTTGTATGTCAGACTGCCTGAGCGGGGAATTGAGCCCACGAGCTTTGAAACCAAAGGGTTAAGTCCTACCGCTGAAGCCGTGTCAATATGGCTCAGTGGTAAGACTTACGCCTTTGGTATCAAAAGTCGTGGTTTCAATTCGCCTCTCAGGCAGTTTGACATGTAAGTCCAAAACGAGATGAAATAGGTTTGCATGCGTATTTATTTAACTAAACTCCGTTACCATTTTTTTTACTCAAAAAGTGGTCCACTCTTGGGACTGTTTGCCTTCTTCTGTTGTTTCTATACTCCTTCATTTAATGCCTTTAAATCTCCCTACGATGCAGTTTAACGTTTAACGTGTTTAAGTTGAGGCTGGTGGCTAGGCCAAACTTGCACCGTTTTATTTTTTATGAATATTTTCTATTTATATTTCTAACTAAACTAAACTGGACCAGCAAACAGCTATCGGCGAGCGGAATAGCTTGCAGCATAACTGAAAACACTGTCAATTTGCTACGCACACTCGTTACTAAAAACCCTGCGTGCCATGGGATACTTGCTCCAAAATAAGCGAATTTGGCATCGTCTCAGTTCTCCTCTGTCACACTGTGCAGCAACTTTCCACTAAAACAAAACTTCACCTTCAAATGCCATTTAGGAGCAGCATTAAAAGTGTAACAGTCTTAAAACGTAGCGACAGGGACACTTTTATCGACCGCCGTGAAACGACGTTATTTTTTTTCCCAAACGTCACTGGAGGCACGGGAAAGAAGCGGTTGGGCGAAGCAGTTGGGAAACGCCGACAAGTTTGGAAAAAGAAAAAAGTCCTAGAGAGCATGATAATAATTCCAGGCAACAATTACTGTCAGTAAACCGAGGGAAATTGACCCTTGAACAATTTTACGAGCCGTAATTCAGACCCTAATTCCAGGAGATGAATTGGGTGAAGCCAACGAATTGGGGGGGGGGGGGTGGGTTTCTTGGTGGCTGAAGGGCGAGGATTTCGCGGTATGGAAACAAATCTCTCTGCCAGTCAGTGCCAGTATTACATACGCCGGCGAAGGGGCAACGATTTCGCCAACCATTCTTAGGGCGAATTTACGCAACGAGACCTTCTCGCTCGTCGAACGCTATTTGATAGTTAACCGTTACTTATTTACGATTGGTTTCCAGTTTCTGCTAAATGAATGCAGCAGTACATAACAAATTAAATGAATTATAAAAATAACAATACGAATAAAGAACAAAGTGCAACAGTAGTTTTAAACATATCTACAACTTGTTGCCATTTCACGCTGTTCCCAAAATTTGCTAATCTCGTACAAAGAAGAGCTTCCAGCTGCAACCAGTAGTATAAAAGGCTAATCACAGCGGGAAATAAAAATCCAACATGGCGTGTATTTCAGGGCTACTGAACAGAAAACAAAACATCGACCACGGGCATTCAGAAATCTACCAGTCGTTTTGTACCTCAGTAAAATTTGTTTTCTTGTTGTCATAAATCAACGCTGTCATGCCGTACGCATCGTACGTCATGTGCGCAAAGCACGAGGAGAAGATCTGCGTCCGCGTCGTTGCCATGATTAGCCGGATGCTCCGGTAAAGACGAGAAGTAGCCAGAAGTAACCACGTAAAAACTAGTGAGCCAGAAAAAAACCGGCCTTACACCGGGGCAGGTCGCTCGTTACTAGCGAACCCCGAAAATGACGTAAATTTAACAAAATTTGACTAGACTAAATTAAGATTTTGTGTTTTTGTCCGGCTTGGACACGAAAACGTTCGCATCTTTCAATATACCTCACTTGCCGTTGCTTTTAAATTTTGACTTCTGGTAATATCACTCTCAAGTATATCACTCCAGGTAGTTCTTTCACGTTAAAACAAATTATCACTCGTTTTGTTAGACCTCAACTTGACTACTGCATCCAAGTGTAGATCCCATGCGTAAGAAATCTTTCCAACTTCTTGAATGAACATTTTGGTCTTTCTCATAACGATCCGTTTCACCATCTGCTCTTCCTTCCACGAAAGGCTTAGGCGCTTTGTTCTACCAACTTTGGTAGGGTGACCTTCTTGTTTTCCGCATTTACCAAGGCTAAGATATGATACTCTTCTCGTGTAACACCTGTTTTACCTTGCCGATTACAATATTGCCATGGTCACAGCCACAAACTGCTGCCCAAGCAACACGAAGTCAAAGCTACCAGCGTGGATAACTGCAAGTTTTATTTGGTCAAATGTCTCCATTTTAATATTTTCCCTGGCAATATAGGCTAAGCTGTCTTTTCAGAGGTTCTAGGAGAAAACGTCCCCGGAATAAACGCCCCCAACAAAACGCCCCCGGTAAAAAACGCCCCCAGGAAAAAACGCCCCCAAGAAAAAATGCCCCTGGGAAAAAACGCCTCCAGGAAAAAACGCCTCCAGGAAAAAACGCCTCCAGGAAAAAACGCCCCCAGGAAACAATGCCTCCAGGAAAAAACGCCCCTATGAAAAAAGCCACCAGGAAATAATGTCCTTAAGTGAATGGTTTTTGGTTCGGGTCTCCAGGTTTACCCCATTTCGTAACTATTTATACTTCCTTAAGTAGTAAAGTTCAAAATTGAACTGGTATACAAGCATTAGTTTGCTTCAGATGACGTCAGACTCCGAGAAATTTATTGTAAAAAAGAGGTTGCAGTTGTGAGCAGCTTCCCGAGCAGAGATTCCGTTAGCGAATTAGTACCTTTACGACACCCAGTCTGTTTGCATTTTATTTACTTTAAAGATATACCGTTTTACTTAAAAACCTATACAACTTAGACAGGGACATTACAATTGTGAGCAATTTCAATCCCCAGCAAAGATTCTTCTAGCGAGTTTGTACCTTTATGACACTCGCTCCGTTTGTATTTGATTTACTTAAAATATATACTATTTGGCTTAAAAACTCATACGACTTAGTGAGATTAAAATTGCGGGTGATTTCGCGGAAATAGTCTGGAATAGGGAGATCTCAAAACTGAGCCCCTGCATCGTTTTTTGAGACTTCAACTTCAGTAATCTTCTTTCATGGCGATCTGTGAACAGTCCGTGTGGTTATCAAACTATGCTATTAAATTTGGCTGGCTATAGGTGAGTCACAATCCTTGCCAGGCCAGTTGCTTTCACACATAGAGGAAATTGTATTTTTTTTTATTCAAACTGTTCTGCCACGCTATGTTGCAGGTTGGCTCTATGTTTATTATTATATTTACATACATCTTTTTTATTGTAAATAGCTCTCGTCTTACTTCCCACTTCAGTTTTTAACTTTCCCTACACCAGTTTCATGCATTTTCATTGTTTTATTTTTATTTTTTTTATCTTTATGAATATTGACAATTGGCATTGGCCAAGCTTTAAACTACGATGCATTATTTTATTATTTTTAAAGAAACATTGACAACGTTACCTGGCTTTTCCCTGCACTTGTCCCTCACGTTTGGCGATGCCATCGGAGACCATCGTGTCCCTGGTAGGTCTAACCTTGGTGGTAAGGCATTCGTGACCCAAACCCCATACCATCAACCCTTCCTCTGCAGCCGAGCCATCGTGTTCGTTTTAAACTTGTTACTGTTAAACTTTTATAGTGTACAATTTTTTAGTTTTAACATCGGACGGCAGTCAGTGACCACCCAGTCCTTGTCGCTCCGGTTGCGTTTGCAACAAACCTATATATTATTATTATTATTATAAATGGAGACGGTGTTCTGGAGACATAGACTTTTTGAAGGAGAAAGAAGGCTAGTTTAAGGGAAAAAGTATATGAACTTTAAACGGGAAGAGTTTAGTAAATACGCAAAGATATTATTTAAATAAACTTCTTGGAGTTGTAAGTCATTTGAAGCAAACTAATGCTTGTACAGATGAATCAGCTCAATTGTGAATCTTAATGGACGTTTTTGATGGCGAAATAAGTTAAGTTTTTTAAAAAAAAGTAGCTAAAATGATTTGTAAACAGAGGGTTAATACGCAGATACTTTTTAAAATATAATTTCTTGGAGTGTTAAGTTAACTGAAGCAAACTAAAACTTATATAGATGAGGCGTCTTAAATCTGAGGCTCAGCTACGATGACCACCAATGAGGCATTTTGTCCAACTTGGGGGCGTTTTTTCCTAGGGGTGTTTTTTCCGGGGGGCGTTTTTTCCAGGGGGCGTTTTGTTGGGGGCGTTTTTTTCGGGAGCGTTTTGTCGTGGGCGTTTTTTCCGGATACCCTTTTGGGAAGCTCTTTAATTTAGTTTAGTTTAGTTTAGTTTAGTTTAGTTTAGTTTAGTTTAGTTTAGTTTAGTTTAGTTTATTTAATTTAATTTAATTTAATTTAATTTAATTTAATTTAATTTAAT
>JAHWFP010164177.1:13039-66157 GCA_023313725.1 Lithobius niger
TAATTTAATTTAATTTAATTTAATTTAATTTAATTTAATTTAATTTACGGTAGTAGTCGTCACAAAATATTAAATGTTTGTGTCGTATTATGAAGAGGTTTCTTTGCATTGTTTCTTTGAAAAACGTACACTAACACTGAACCTGGCTGGCTTCTTTAGGTCTGGAAATTGCAATCAGGCATTCCAATCCACTGTACAAAGACTATCAGATATTCACAAAGAAAAATAAGTGGCATTCAAAATTAAACCACAATCACGTCGATTTTTACTTGTGTAGGCTACTTTTGGGTCACTTGCATAACAACACTGGACACGAAAATTGCGGTAGGAATGCGTTACATACGTCTGATACAACACTTTCATTAAAGGAACACCGAAACACGATACATGAGCCATTGTTTCGCTTAGAACGTGCCGAAATTAATGCCGACAGATGAAGGTAAGAGGTTTTGACTTGAACGCCAACTGAGGCAGAATGAGGTAGGCTAGCTTTGTTGGCTATGGGTAGCTCAAGTATCTGGGAGTATCTGGGAGTATCTGGGAGACGGGTCCCACAAACTCCGAAATAGCGTACGAGACTGGAAAAATTCAAAATCACTACATTTGATTCGCAATTGCAGATTGCAGGGATTTGCGCAGATTTGCAAGATTTGTTCGGATTTGGAAGATTTGCACAGATTTGTTTGACTTGTACGGATTTGCAAGACTTGATCGGATTTGTTCAGATTTGTAGATTTCATATAGATTTGCTGATTTGCGGTAATTTGCGTGAATTTCCAGATTTTACTGGATTTGCAGATTTTGCTGGATTTGCAAGCAGATTTGCAGATTTCGTGTAGATTTGTGCTGATATGCTATAATTTGCAAATTTCACATAAATTTGCAAATCTGAAATTTGAGATCGTGCGAGATTTCACTCCTTGTCGGTCCTTCGCAGACTTAGCTGGCTAGTAGTGTCTTGTTGTTCGAACGCCTAGCTTACCAATTATTTTTGAAAAACGTCGTCAGATAGATTTCTCTTCGAACCTACTCCAGCAGAAGAGCTTTATTGAAGAATGAAGATGTTATTTTTTCTATTTCCTAAGGAGCCGTTATGAAGATATATTAGCCACCCAAATATCCATTTACACGACGCAATTTATCTCTTCGTTGGGACGCAAGCCGAATGCGTTTGCCGGAAGGAAGTATACGCGCATGAAGGCAACTTAAATTAACTCCATCAATCAGACTCGTTTACGAAATAAATTAAACTCAATGTTACTTGCGGTAATCGGGACGTTTCGCTACGTCGACTCGGCGAGATTCGTTTGCCCCGATCATTTCATTACCTGGTGGGTACGGCCATTGATAAGGGGGAGCCGATTAAGTAGCAGCCGAAGCAATATGTGCTATAAGTTTTAATGGGTGAGATATAAAGTGACGACATGTGCGAGAAAAATGTAAATTAGGGTGTGTTTTTTTAAAGAAATCCCCCGCAAAATTGTACATTATCATTTACGAAAAACGACGTAAGGTTCTGATGTTCAATATTACGGGATATAAAAAATTCCCCACTGGCCTTAATGAGCGGTCAATAATATTTATCGTCACCCCCCACGCCCATGCGATTTGTATTGGCCGGTCCCCGTTAGGCCACTAGCTAGTTTTTTTTTATATCAAGTCAGAGGTCAGTGGAAATTGTGGGAGGACCACAAATGTTTTGAGCCCTCTGCTGAGGGTGGGGAGTCAAAATTTTTGCAGGCTCTGTTGGAGGGGAGGGCTCGGAGAAAAAGCGATCAAACTGTGAGATGGGTGCATTTGAGAGCGGCTGACAACACGGAATTGTATTTTAGGCCCCAAATCATCCTCTCCCTCTCCGTCCTCTTGCTTAATTGACTGCGGTAAGCCAGACTTGGTCGACTTCCACATGCCTTGGTGAACGCGAATTTCACGGCATGTTTCGGTTAGTGAATTTACGTGTTTGGTTCGTTGTCCATACGGTTGATTCTCCTGATCGGTCTACGTCCCCACATCATTTCGTATGTGGGGCTTCTGATCCAGATGGCATTTCTACCCCGCCTTTTATAGGCGGGAATGAATGTGCCATATGGACGAAAGTACCAGGCGAAGTGCACCAAACAACCGCAAATGGCTGCTGAGGTACTGCTCGAATGGTTAATTAACTTTTATGGGGCTGTGTTTAAGTGACAGCCAGTCTATGTGGTTTAGCCCGCTTTGCCTGGCATAACACAGCCTCCCTCTTTCCATCGAGTTAGGCCAAAAAATCCTCTATTCACGACCAAATAAATGTTACAACTCTGTTTGTATTTTGGTTAGATCTATCTAAATCCAAAATATCATATATACACAATTAACCTCCCCCTGAAATTTTGCCCTTCAACCTAGGCTGGTTCAGTCTTTCATCAATACGCGTGGTGATTCAGAGGAAGTTAAATCGCATGTTTTTCACAGGGCGCCTATACTTTATTAAATAGGCATCCTGTAAAGAAGCTAAAGAATTATCACATATTTAAAAAGAACAATGTACCTGTAATGTGGGGTTCGGTAAATGCTTTGCACTAAACAACATGAAATCATAAATTCCTTTCAAAAAGACAAAAAGACACGTAATATTTCAAAACAAAATTATGTATGACAGTACGTTATCAATAAACACAAATAAAAGCACGTAACGAAATTGTATACCGAACTTGCGAACATGTATTATATATAAAAACAAATGTAGGTAGCACAATCAATCGTAAGCAAATCAAAGTAAAACAATTCATGCAATATATCTTTACCCATAAAACGGTAGTTGCCTCTCTTTTGCCAGCGCTGGCCCAAATATGCTTTAAACAATGGTTTAACAATGATAAAAAAGAACAATATCTTTTCCGGCAGATAAAGAAAAAGAATTTATCGGAGGAAACAATTCAGAAGCAATGGTGTAACAATAATACTGCAAACAACAATGTCTTTACAAACATGCATTGTACTTGGTTTCATGAAGTCACGTAATCGGGCTTGAGTGAAAAAAACGAAACAAATATCTGTCTGCTGCCGGGCTACAGGGCTTTGAAAGACACACAAAAATGCGCAGTCGGATTCTGTGCGGAAAAAAAAAAACTAGGCCACAGAACGTGAGACACAGTCTGCTCCCTAGTAACGGAAATGAATGAAGGATGGTGGAATAAATCACAGGATACATGGATTCAGTGAGCAAAGCAACTTTAGCGAAATTACCCCTCTTCAAGAACCTGTATTATTTAAATTACATATTTCGCTGTTATGGGGCAGCTGTACGCCTACATTTGCCCGCCTTCATATAGGCTGTGCAGAAATTTCTTCTCCGTCTGGCATTGTACTTGGTTTCATGAAGCCACGTAATCGGGCACGAGTGAAAAACAAAATAAATATCTGTCTGCTCCCGGGTTGCAGGGCTTACAAAGACACCAAAAATGCGCAGTCGGATTCTGTGCGGAAAATACAAACAAACCAGGCCACAGGACGTGAAAGACACCGTCTGCGCCCGAGTAACGGAAATGAAGTCTACCAAATGTACTAGGATACCCCAGCAATTAGACAATACATGTCTTATATAGTCAATGTATTCAATACACTTTAATGCATTATTAAAAAAATGTAACAGCATTATCAACTTAAAACGATTCATGTCGACATATAAGCCCCTCCCCCAACAAAAAAAAATTATTCAGGCTTATACCCTAGTAACCTATGAAAACCACATCATATACACCCTGTTCAGCACATAATGCATTAGCAAATCTTTTTATCGAAAACACATCACCTAACAATAGAAAATAGGTATAATATTAAAACCAGCAGACTGATAGAGATATCAACGTAACATAGCAAAATACAAAGTATGCGTGTATCAATACATAATAAAAATCTTTCTATGCAGTAATATAGCCAAACTTTAACATAGTACTGTAAATAATAGTAGCATTTTAGGAAACATGCAATCATGAAACAAATTATATCTGACCCCTGCAGGAAAAAAAAAAAAACTGAAAAACAACCAATCTTTTGACATTAAAGGCAAAATGTTTGTCCTTTCAAGATATCGTCTTTCCTTTGGGGAGAAATCAAACATGAAGCATGAGTCTCGTGAATGTCCAACGAACAAAATCATATGCAAACCCAAAATCGAAATCTATGGCCAGTCACGAAGTCCTGCCATCGCCATATGGCGTCATAGTAACACTTTACTCGGTGAACATCACTTGTACAAAGTACAGTTCAATACAGCAGTGACATTTGCGCCATTTCGGCTCCAAGTATGGGTTTTGGCGGGCAGAACTACAAGGTGCGCTACATAAAAATGGAGGGGAAAACAACGGAAGAGCGGATTTCTTAGGCTTAAAATAAGGTTGTTTTCTCCAACACCAAAAATCGCGCGTTTTAGGTCTAAGAAATCACTCTTAACAGCATCGGCTTCAGTATGACGCCCTCTTATTTCTCTCTGCAGTGCCCCTTGCAGCTAACTCATTAAGGCTCCAGCACTGCTCTATAGTTTGTGTTTGCTTTTGTATTAGTGTGGTGTGAGTCCAACACGGCAAAAATTAGTTAGCATTACGTATAATTATTGGCGCAGTTCACGTACCTAGAGTTCCTCTTATCACTGAGTCCAGCTTCGCGCCATCATTGGTGATTGTCCTTATACTAAAAGGAGCTTTAACAGGTCTGGTGAAAACACTTCATCACTATCCGGTGAAATCTCTCAAACAACGTCTGGCATCTCGTCCAGAGACGGTTGAACAGTGTTGTCTAGTAGTGAAATAGCATTCACAGCCGCCACCGACTCTGATGTAACCACGTGACCTGCCTGAAACTCGTCCATATCTTTCAAGTCTTCCTGGATGGGGTCTCCCAATAGCCAAGCAGTGACCATCATCCATGTGCCTTATAACGTCATTTTTCTCCTTCTGACACCGTGGCGTTGTTGTTTCCTCCACAGATTGTTGTGCATTTACCAACTTAAGACGTTCGAACGGTTTGCTGATGGTGGAATGGAACGGTTTTTTTTATCCCATCCACTCTCCTTAAATACCGTCGCGCAAATGGTAATTTTATCCCATCCTACCGTATCCTAGAGCCCACTTTGTGTTGGTAAATAAAAGGGTCATCTCTGCCCTCTTTTCCTCAACTCGGAAAAAGGAGAAAACGAAAACAACAATAATAATAATAATAAATTCTTCGCATAGAATGGGACTGTGAGGCTACCCCTTGAGGGATTGTTGGTCAATATTGCCGTGGCAACACGTGGCCTCCTTCACACAAACAAACGGAAAAACAAAGTGAGCTTTGAAACGATGTGCTGTGATGAAGACTTCTGAGCTTCCTGAGCAACCGGTTGTGGCTTCTGTACCCATGAAAATTGGACCCCCTGCCTTCGAGAGTAAAACACAAGAATAAAGGGATTAGTCTTGTTTTGGAGTTGTCTACCTCACCCTGAATACACTTGATAGTCAAGATAACGTATACTTCCGCCGCTTCCCATTGCAATAGATGTCCATTCTTCACACCAAGTATTTATCCTACCTGATGACATGGCACGCTGTGCTCAGTTGATCCAAGATGGATGATAATCCTCATCCAAGGAGATTTAGAAACCTTTCCTGCACCCGATGTCGTAGGCGAAAGGCGCCCAGACGTAAAACACGCTTTAAAAGGGATCATCCTTTTTTCGTAGCTGTCTGCCTTACCCGTTGTTGCCTCTGCTCATTCAGTCAGCGTTGTTCCTGCTTCTGCACTCTTCCAAATGGTGGACATCTCATCCCTCCTCTAAAGGTGGTTCCTGCCGTGTGACAGCCGAAATGTTGCACTGCATCGTACAAACAACCTCCCAGTCTCGTCTCATTTCTCTGTTGACTGCATTGTTAATTTTCGTCGATTTGTACTTTAGGCAATGTAACGCCCTTTCCATGACTTACCATTTACTTAAAAAAAAATTCGGTGTCAGAGTCGGGTGTCGTTCGGTAATTCATCGTTACTTCTCCTTTTTTGGTTTCGTCTCCTTTTGGTTGCGTCTCGTCTCGGTCTAGAATTTCAGGCCGTCTACTGCTGCGCAATGCGTTAGAAGTATTTGGCAACTCCGTAGTACACAAGTTGCCTACCACATATCGTCAATGCCTTTTGGGACGTGTGAATTGGTGTGTCGATGCAATACGAATATAGTTTGTCTATGTAAGGCATAACCAAATTCGAACTCTTCTCCAACAACGGATTGTCGATGGTCCAATTGCCCTAGCCAGGCAACCTAGCGGAGGATGGTTTTTCCTACTGGTGAACCATCTAAGATTTCTTCCCGAACGACAGAAAAATTGGTGCAAACTGTCTTCCTCTTCTTTACCCCTTTGAAGCAAACTCGTTAACGTCCTATTCCACGACCAGTATCCGACAAAAACGAAGCTGCGGTGTTTGTTTATCTTCCAAGACAGACATAACTTGCGTTTCGAGGAGATGCTGGCAGTAGCAGTAGCAGTTTGGGGCATCCAAACACTGATGCTTCTGCTTGCCTCGAATCCACGACGATGTCTGGTTGCGGGTCAGCGTTCCTATTTATGTTGTTGATGAATATTGCATTTTCCCGCCTCAACAGTCCCAACACTGTACTACAAGTAACATCCGTCGTCTTCTCATCCGTTGCTGTGCCGAAAAATCCAACCAAAGTTATCATTTCGGCCTCCTGGCTCCCTCAACTGCCTTGCTGCATTCTAACGAAGTTTCAACTCCAGCCTCCTGGCTCCGTCTCCCTGGACTGTCATCCGTTGTTACGTTGAGATTCATCCTCGAAGATGTGGAATCGTACAGGTCGCTCCATTCATCCTTCAATGCAGCCGTGTTGGAAATCAAAATCGAAGTCGCGTTTCCAGCCTCCTGGTACCCTCCTCCAGTAGCCCTACTGCATCCCTACTGCTACTGGAGGAGGGTACTGTTGCCGAAGGAGATTGCAACCAAAGGGTACTGCAACTGAAGTTTCAACCGAGGGAACTGCAACCGAAGTTGGGAGTCCAATCCCTAGGCTCCATTCTCCTGTAGCCCTAGTGAACTACAACCGAAGTTGCTGGTCCAGTCCCCATAGTCCTTCCTCCTGTAGCCCTAGTAAACTGCAGCCGAAGTTGCGAGTTCAGCCCCAGGCTCTATTCTCCTGTAGCCGTAGTGAACTACAACCGAAGTTGCTGGTTCAGTTCCCCCAGACTCCATTTCCGTCTCCTTTTTCGTCTTCGGCAAAGGTTTGTCACGTTGACAGCAAGTCTCCAGAAACATGAAGTCGTGCAGGTAGCCCCATGCATCCTTCTCCATTTTTGCCGTTTGGAATCCATAACCAAAGTTATTAACCCACATCCTGGCTCTATCCCCAACCGAAGTTGTGAATCTCTCCGTCCTGCGACATGCTGCACCCCATGGATCCTGGTGGTTAGCGGTCACATCAACCATTGCACTAAAAGATCTCAGCACCCAACTCGATGAAACTTCGTACTGCAGTGGTCGTTGAAAACGTCCTCGAACTCCCCTCTGTTATGTCGCTCCAGCCTGGACAGAATCCGTCTGGTGAAGAGGCCTCCCGGCCTAACGAATGTGCAGCAAGTCCTAATAAGTCCCCAAGTGGTCCGGCCGAACCCAGTGAAGACCGACGTCAGTCTGCTTTCGGCACAACCCGCCATCCAGGTTGCCCTCCACCTTACGTTCTTCTACCACTTTGGCCATCAACATTGCGCAACCGGTCACCTGGTCCAGCTGCCAGCATGGTCTGCCGCCACCCTCTGGTCTGAAGGGGCGGTTCCCGCCTGCTGGCCTGGTCCAGTCTCCTCTCTTATGGCCTCTTCCCGGCCACCAACATCCCCCCCCCTAAACAATTTTGGGCCCCCATATTGATTGAAAGAAAACAACAACGTGAAGCCGTTCATCCAACGCCAGCAGCATCCGACCAGGCGAATCTTCAGGGCAGGTGACATCGCTCATCTTCAACTCGGTGTTGGCCACACACCAAGACAGCAAAAGAGCAGCCTCCTTCCTTCGATGAAAGATCCCTGTAAGTCCGCTGGATTGGCATCAAGACAACCACGTAGCTGATGTTATCCAAATAGTCCTCGACGGCTGTCATCACCCAACAGCTGGAAAGAAAAAAAAACCTCCTACCAGAGTCTCCTGGTTCCGATCTCCTGTACAAAAGCCTCCCAGATGTAAGAGTTGTTCGAGATTTAAACAACCAAGTCGCCGTTGGTCTAGGACAAATAAAATTCGTCATGCAAGAGGTCCTAAAATCCAAGTTCAAATCCCAGGACGGGCTCACAGGTATAAGATGCTCCCAAAAGAGTAGGCGACCACATCTGGCTCGAGTACACTATAGCAGGTCATACGAAGACCCGGGAGGAACAATTTTTAATTGGGATGCTACCAGATATGAAGCAGCAATTCACATTTGCCAACTTGCGAAAAGCATTTTTCGTAATGACATCGCAGTGATGGGATGCCTTTAAATCAGGTTAAGGTCGATACCGAGGTATTTAGCATTGGGAATACCTAGAAACGCCTCAGATTTAGGGGGGAGGGGGCATCTCAGATTCCCAACTTCTTGTAACCCTTACAAAACCCTGCAAATCTTTTTACAAGGTTTATTGTTCCAAGTGTCACTGATAATGCTGTGTAGCATACAGTACATTTTGTAAAAATACGCTAAGTCTCTGGGTGAGTCTGAATCTTATTATACTTCATATATATACATTTACATTTACCGTATCAAAGGTGTTGTGCTGCTATGAATCTAGAAACCTAAGGGTTTTAAAAAAATACATAAAGTGTTTTGAACGTTTTCGAGAACATTTTCCTTTTAATCATCCAATAGTTTCTGCAAAATATGCTATTATTCGTTGTGAGGTAACCTCAGGAGTTGAAAAAGACGTTAATCCGACAATTACTTTCTTTCCCACCCAATTCCGTGTCTTTAGTATTCCACACAAGGTAAGTAGTCACCTACTGTCGGTAAGTCACTTTCTAAAAATCCATTTTAAAACGTGACCGGTAGGAAGACATTTTGTATACATCCCTACGCCTAATCAGAACTTAGCGTCTTTGCCATTAAAACTGCGTTTGGTGCACTCTGTGGCTGCCTGGGTCACGTAAAGCCAAGGCCAGCCAGGACGGATAGGCTGGTGAAAGGATGCAAGAACCTCAACATATATCTCAGCCGACCTTAAGGAAATATGCTGAATGTTCAACGCAGGTTATGCCGTTTTATATTTGCACAATGAGTCTTGTTAAGAACGGCTATTCGGTAGAGAGGTTATTCATAATTTAATCACTTTAAATGATAACCAATAATTTTTTTGTTTTCGAGAGGAGGGGGGTGCAGATTTGCCTGCTTGAGCTCCTTGGTGGAACCAATGCTTGACTGCCTTGTCGTTTGGGAACATCAGCTAACGAGAATCATGTGAATTATTTTCTTTAAAAATGGTTATCTTGAATTTCAGGCGCTACACCTTTAACTTCAAGCAAAAAATAGATTTGTCTGCTACTAAATTTTTTATTGATATTTTTCTTTCGTAAGGAAAGCAGCCACGGGCGCAACCAACAGCGTCTGGTAAACTAAAAAAAAAAAAAAGGACATGCCTAAAGGCGGTATTTAAAAAATAAAAAAAACATTTTTTCAAGCGCAGGTTTCTGCGGGAAATTGTTGGAAAATAAATAAGTAGGCCCCGCCCATAAAATGGTGTTACTGACATTTTACCGTTTTTAATTCACCTCCTGTCCCTCTCACACTGTGACAACTTCTGCAACCTCCACCTCCTTCCCCTCTTCGTAAACGTTGTCATAAACTTCTACTTGTTCCCCCTTGGCTACAAAGAGTGAAACAATTGGGTTAAATTTTTTATTTCTCCATTTTAAGGCATTTTATTTTAGACTGGTTGTAAAATAGTAAAAAAAAGTTACTAGCACAATGCTTTGGAGATGGCGAAAATATTTATGCAAAATATCTTGCACTATTAAAAACAAAAAAAAATAAAATTAACGTTAAGAAATTCTGGTAAACAAACACCAGTTTATATCTTCGGACTGCAGTTAATGTCTCTTCATAGCACCTTAATCGCTATGGCCACATCCTCCACTGGCATACAGATAACTAACTGAATTCTTTATAAAAGTCACAACCGTGACCAGGACTCCACGGTTGTGACCTTAATAACGAGTTCAGTGTGTTTTCTTTATGCCAGTGGAGGATGTGGCCATAGCGATTAAGGCACTATGCAAGTGATCTGGGGGCGAACTGGGTAGCCGGTTCGAATCCGGGTCATGCCACTCCGACGAAACGTAAGTGCATAAAGGTGGCTTACTGAACTATGTTATTTCTTGTGTATCATTTTCTCTAATGGCTAATTTCCAATTTTCCTTAATATTATTTACAGTAATTTGTGTCTATTTACTTCCCCCTCCACTAACCCCAATTAAAAAATTTGTTTGTATCCGCAATTTTAGAAAGTAAATTTCTATAGTTATGTGGAAGTTGCATCTTGTGTGGCAAAAACTTAATTGTTTTATTTTTTTTATGAGCGCGGGAGGGGAGAGGGGGGGGGGGGGCAGGGCTACACCGGGCTATCGCCTTGTGTGGAAAAAGTACACTTTTTTTTATTAATGGGGAGGGGGCCGTCTTTTTCGTTGAGTGGCAGAACATTAATTTGTTTTAATGAAAGGCGGCCTTCATTGAGTGCTTGCCTTGTTTGGCAAAAGCGGAAATTTTTTTTTGTAAAGGGAAGAGGGGGGTTAAGGGAATTTCCTCCACTGGGCTCTTGTCTTGCGTGGCAATTTTTTTTTTTATGAAGGGGGCCCACTGGGCTCTCGTCTTCTGTGGGGAACTTAATATTCTTTTATGAAGCATTCTTATTTAGCTTTCGGGAACTTCAAACGGCGAAAACTTGACTTAAATCCTTTATAACGTCATTTTCAATATGGTACTGGTTTACCTGCCACTCATTTGAGTGAACGTTATTGTTTTTTTGTTACTAATTTCGTGCTTTACATGTTTATGTCTTTAAATAGAATGTTTTTGAAGTTTTGGGTATTTTGAATTTTGATCATTCTCAGTGGTGGGTATGCCGTATTATTGTAAGGGATCACGGCCTTGCATGTAAAAGACCATACTGCAAAAAACCAGTATATTGACTAGGTTATGTTTCCATGCATATCATCCAGCAGCATCTTCTTCCGACCAAAATATAATCAGAAGTAAATATCTATGTCTTGTCTTTCAAAATGTCACTGGCTTCATATAGTTTAAAATGGCAGTAACTGTAAAACCTTTCATCTCTGCCTTTCGGTTGGCTATTCTTGCAACCGGCATGCATATTTGAGAGAGGGAGGAGGATTGAGACTTAATGGCGCGTCGACAGCTAGGTCAGTAGCACCAACCTCAGTCACAGTGTTAAAACAGGACGGAAAGCACAGTGGTAAGGACCTGGGTTCGATTCGCCGCTTAGGCAGTCTCACATCTAAGTCCAAAAGGCAACGTAAATAGGTTTGTATCTGTATTTATTCAGTCACAGTGTCGTGCATTATGCAAATAAGTATTTTATGTAGAACAATATTGGTAATAAATACCCACTGGTAAGCACACACTGTAGCACTGAAGAAAAGAAATACTAAAATTTTTGTTGCCGATATAATTGTTTTATAATTGTATTAAATACCTGTTTATTTTAAAAACACGAACAAAATGACACTGCAACAATTTTTTTTTGCAAAGGATACCTCCCCGTATTTCCCTGGAGACATGGATGCTGGCTGACAACAATAAAGTGAAAGGTTAAGACTACAATTTTAACACAAGTGATATTTTAATCAGTATGACGCCAGTGATATTTTGATGTACACAGCAAAGTTTGTTTACTTCCGATTAAGTTTTGGTCGGAAGAAGACGCAGCAAGGATGAAATGCATCGAAATATAACGTATACACTTATTGTGTGCGCGGGGTATCTTGAGTCCTGGAAGTATTTTATGAGCGGCTACGTCTTCCTGGAGGGGGCGGCTTTAATCGACTGCCGCCATTGTTTTTGAAACCATCTTGGATATCAACAAGGCACTCTGTTGCCAAAAAAGTACAATCGATTATTTGTATTCGTTCTGCGGTGAACTCAAGATAGGCCACGCACACTTTAGTACATACATATTTGTGCAGACTGCCCTTTTATCATTCGACGAATTTTGTAATACGCTTTTATCCTACCAAGGCCTTAATGTGTGAGTTTCGTACGAAAATTAAAGTCGTTACGGGAATTTTTCCGGTTTTCGGCGAATCTTGAATTGCACACCGGCACCTTCTTCCCCCTCCCCCTCCCCCACCCCGAAAAGTACCATTCCATTGTTAAGGAGTGATTCAAGACACTATGAACGCTGTGCATCAGACGTCACTGTGTAAAGCTCAGCCATCACGGAAAACAGCAGTACACAATGCGTGCGCAGAAGTGCAGTGCAACTACACAAACTGTGTACGGATCACTTAGTATGTACACAATGATGTGCACCGTTAGTGCGCACTGTTTTCAGATCGTACACAACTTTGACGTAATTCCCTTTTAGTTGCCTACTGTGTATTCAATGATTCCACATGGTTCAGTGCTTGGGTACTTGTTGTTCGTCCCTTTAAATTTGGATAATTATGTATCAAACTTTAAAGTGATTACTAGGGCAGCCCCCCCCCCCCCCGTACATGCAGGCTTTGTAGGGCGTTGTAGTGATTTCCTGTTTGCATGAAAATATTGTGACGTCACTACATCTGCCAAATATTATTAAAGATCCTTACAAATCAAACACCAACGTTAGCAGTCGTCGCCCAACGCCCAGTCGCCCAAGACTCCAAGTTTCCCACTATGGACATCAATACAATAAAGTTTATCGAGATTCCCACTGCGGACACACAAACAAACAAACAAAACTACGATCTTAGTTATATTGTTTAAAAAAACTGACAAAAGAACGATTTAGGTAGACAGAAAATCCCGTACTAATAATTTACAACAGGTTCGCACATTGGCTGTATTTGTCCTCAACTACTTCTATATAAGGCCGCTGAAAATTAATTAAGACGTTCTCGGGAGTGATACTTAAAAAAAAATTTACGCGAGTGGGTGGTGTTTTTTTTTTTACGTTTTATTCGCGATTTTTCAGATGCGGGCGATGGCTTTTTTTTTTTTACCAAACAAAACAAAATCACTTTGTTGTGGAATACAATATCTATCTATGTTTTAATTCCAGGGTGAACGTGTAAAAGTTACACATTTCATAAAAGTCGTTCTTTAGATCCAAGTTTTTAGTTGTGACTTACATGCCTCTGAACGACTCGAAGATTTGCGTTCGTGTGAATGAAGCAAAGAGCTGATGTGGTCATCGGCTCCAGGAAATGTTTGATGAAAGTGCTATCGCGTGATCGGAATTTTTTTAATTTGTAGACAATGTCATAAAAAACGTTACATGCGCTGAGAAAAAAAACCCACGCTTGCGCTCCCGAGAACCACTTTATTTACTTTTAGCGGCCTAAACAGGAGCACAACTGTTTAAACTTGCTTCGACACAAGCAGGAGCCTTGCACGTGAACTGGAGCATGGCCTGCGTCACCACTGATTTTATCAATGAACCTCAGCTTTACTCTCTTTCTTGAGCGAATTCCATCTCTTGCGGTCGGAAATTGTTCTTCCCATGTTTTCGGAAAACGAACTCCGTGCTTGACTCAATTTAAATGCAACACGCAGGATATAAATAGGGCGATCGCCCGCCTCGCGAACATCGGGGGGAAAGTCCACGTCCGAACGTAAAAAGAAGATCAGGCCACGTAGCCTTGACATTATGTCAATAAGGCCTGTCCGAGTGGTGCACACGTGCCCCGGGATGAAAAAAAAAATATGTTGCGGAAAGCGATGTTGCGGAATTTAGTTTGCAGTGGGGCACGTCGTGATGTTGGATCGTCGGTGATTCGCTGAAATTGATTCATTGTCTTACTGGAACAGGGAAATTTTTTGTCTGATTTTTTTCTTTTTAATACGATCATCGTTTCCGTAATACGGCAGTGAAGTAAAAAAAAAACATGTCAAATTTGAATCAAGCAATTAATTTGCGGCGCAATGAGATTTGGTAAAAAAGAAGCCTCCTAACAGGCAAATGAAAAGGCCACAAGTTCATACAATGCGAATTCATATAATTTTCGGCAAATTTATTGTTGTCTTGATCACAATTATTTAAAACTCCCAAACCCCATAAAAACCGTTCAACAACTTGAACACTAATGGTTTTAAAGGGTCCAAGTTGTTGGACGGTTTTTATGGGGTTTGGGGGGTTTTAAATTGTGATCAAGACAACAATAAATTCGCCGAAAATTATATGAATTCCCATTGTATGGCCTTTTCATTTGCCTGTCAGGAGGCTTCTTTTTTTTTTTACCAAATGTCAAATTTAACACATTGGCGGATATTGTAGTTGGCAAGGGTGAAGCAAAAATGCGCAATTGTGTAGAAAAGTTGGTTTTCGATCTCACTATCGCAAAAACTTGAAAATTTTGAAAAAATTGTTAGCGGTGCCCACCTGGCCTTAAGTATAACATTACCAGTCAATGGACTATAGTGTCCGCGGCCTATCTTGAGTTCGCTACAGAAGGAACACAGATAATCGATTGTACGTTTTTAGTCGCAGAGTGCCTTGCTGATACCCAAGATGGTTACAAAAACGATGGCGGCCGTCGATTAAAGCCGCCTCCTCCAGGAAGATGTAGCGGCTCATAAAATACTTGCAGGACTCAAGATACACTGCGCACACAATAAATAGCTAAATGCGAAAAAAAAAACTTTTTGATTAGTTTAAAATTTGCTTTCACGTTATCCCACTTGGCACTATCAGATGCCACTACATGAAGCCAAAATCAAAAAACAATTTTTTTTTTCAAATTCCAGAAACCAATCACCCAAGCAATGACCCAATCAACCTAAAAAACGCAGAGAAAATCAATTTTTGCTGATTCGACCTCGTAAATCAAAAATTACGTTTTAGGGACAAAACTATTTTTCTCTTCGATTTTGATTTCATCTAGTGGTTCTGAGAGTACCAAATGAAATAATATAAAAGATATATTTTTAACAAACGGCTTTTGCGGACTTAGCTATT
This sequence comes from Lithobius niger, assembly GCA_023313725.1. Taxonomy (NCBI): domain Eukaryota; kingdom Metazoa; phylum Arthropoda; class Chilopoda; order Lithobiomorpha; family Lithobiidae; genus Lithobius; species Lithobius niger. The sequence goes on from JAHWFP010164177.1 coordinate 28,192, forward strand.
TGCCCATCACTAGTAATGTTAAACTTTAGGACCGGGTTTTTTTTTCTTTTGGTATAGTGATCACTGAGTCGAACACAAAATTTTGTTCACTACTACGATTGAAAATTTTAAAAATGGATTTTTTTTTTAAATCAACCCTGCACATTGGTGTGTTGGGGTAAATGACCGTAGACTAACAGTAAAGAATTACCGTATATCAACCATTCACAAGATAAAAAAAAAATAACAAAATGATAAATTAATAAAATGAATGTCTTGACAACAAATTGACATTTTAGTTTTTAAATCAACATGTCAACGTCAAATGAACCGAAAAAACCGGAGGTGACCAATAGGGTGGATGAAAAATGTGTTTTTAAATTTCAAATCGTAATAGTGCTGAAAAGTTGGTCTTCGACCTCCTAATCACTATTCCAAAAGTTAAAAAAAATCTTAAAAAATTGTTAGAGTTGCCCACCGGGGCCTAAAGTTTAACATTAAGTCAATGGGGAAAATCGCTAATCCTTAAATAATGATTTTTGACTAGTTTAAAATACATCTTTTTACAGTATCTCATTTGGTACTCTCAGAGACCACTAAACGAATCCAGAATTAAATTTAAAAAAAATATTTTGTCCCTAAACTTGATTTTAATTTACAGCGTAAAATCGGCAAAAGATGCTTTTTTTCCCTATTTTTGGTGGTCAATAATTAGCATTGTTTTCTGGAAAAAAAAATAATTGTTTCTGATTTTGATCATTTAGTGGTCTCTGATAGTAGAAAATGAGATAATGTAAAAAGCTGTATTTTTAATCAGTCAAAAATCAATTTTGCGGAATGACCTCTTTGCCCCATTGTCTTACAGTGTTTTATCTTTAGGCAAAGGTGGGCACACGTAAAAAATTTTTTTAGATATTTTCCCTTTTGGGATAGTGATTAGGAGGTCGAAGACCAACTTTTATGTACTATTACGATTAGTAACTTAAAAAAAAGCATTTTTTGATGCAACCTAGTGACCAACCACCTACTGATACGAACAACTGAACATGCTTGCAAAATCACGAGATTCGCTAAATCAGGACAGAATGATTCCTTGGAAGGGGGGGAGGGGGAACGGAATGAGTATCGCGTAGGCTGGAGATGTAAAAAAAAATTGGCCAATCGTACAGAACTACTCATCTGGGTGGAAATTTCAGGCCACTTGCCTCGGTAATATTTCAGTTTCCCTAGCTGATCTTGGACGCTCGATTCTGGTATTGGCCACGCGGTGACAGGGCGCTACCACAAGTGCTAGCTTTATTTTGAAAGTGGAAGCATCGTATTATATTTTTCGATATTCAATTTATCGTATAACGCCACAATATGTTTGGCTTAATAAAGTGAATATAAGACTTCACCATGTTTTTTACGTAAACACCCAAAAGGCCCGAAAAGGAGGGCACTTTTAACTTACAATTCGGGACTCTAGCTCGATACCAGCTCCAGTAATCTAAACTTATGCTTTGGTATATATAAGTAGAAAACGCAAGTTTTTTTTCCCGCATTTTCATTCTAAGAAAGAAGTAAGTGTGAAATGAATGCTAACGAGTTTCCGTCTAGCAAACCTAATTTAATATAATTTAATATAATTTAATATAATTTAATATATTCAGCATCAACCTGAAATAAACACCGAATTCTTCAACGAACCCCCACCGACATTGGCTTCCGACTTCTACCTACCAACGCCAAAGACTACCCGATTTGAACCAACCAACCAACCTTTCTGTGTTTACGTTAGTTGGTGCTCTCATGAAGGTTTTGGCATCGGGAGTTTGGTCTCTAGCCAGTCGTATACCTTGGTGAAGAGACGCCCTTTTCCTCTCCGGGCTTTCATTGCTTGACACCATTGTGACGCCACAATCCACACTGTGGGGTGTAACGAATGAAATCGGGAGCGGCATTGTGTGAAACTGCCTTAAACTGCAGACGTTTCCATTGCGCTGATAAGCTGCATACTCTCCGAAGCAATTTTTCTATTCATTTTCTTCCTTCCCCAAGTCGATTTCCCCCTTCCACCAAAGCAGCTTACTTACGGCAAAGCCCCCAAAGTCAATAGATGCGCTCTTATCCTCTCTGGGACCATGTCTGTACGGGTGGAATTTGTCCAATTCCGGCCAGTCAGGTTCAACTGTAATCTAACGACACACGCTGTGGTGGACGCAAACACACTCTGGACACTGGTCAAGACAAAAGTGGCCAAATAGTAGCAGTCCACTACGAAACGAATGAAAGAAGCGATCGCAAACTACCCACGTGTGTTTATCTTGGCATTTCGCTTGGCTGAATCCTCAGAGAAAGTCAGGGGGAAAAAAACAAGAGCTAAGCCTAACAGATGTAAGCGTAAACACATCTAATGTGTTAGGTTTTCCTGATACCAATGATTCAAGCCGTAAAACCGACACGGATGCTGGTGTTAGCAAATGTTTACGATATTACTGCAATATTACCGTTGTTTACTGATAAGCTGAAAGAAAAGACTATCTGGGAGAAGGCTTTCCTCGTATACTAGCACGCAGATATTACTACTGCGACACACAAAAAAAACTACCTGACTTTAGGCTCCAGCTCAACAGGGACCCTGTTCCATCTTTTCCAACTGCAATATAAATATCTTAAATACAGACACGATGTCTCAAAATGTCTTAAATGTCTTAAATTCAAGGAAAGAATGGTCATCGCTGTATTAGAAAAAGTGCTGACAGTTCAGTAGTGTAATACATAATGAACTACGTAAAACTAGGAACATTTTGCAATCTCAAATGCGGATAGGTTATCGGCCACTTTCCGAGGGGGAGATATAGCAATTACGAGGCCCGTGGGCCCGAGCCATCGTTGTACTCTCCGAAAAAAGTGACTGGTAATCTATTTAATCACCCAAGTTCACGATCTCAGTCTACAACAATGGTATATAGCAACCGCACAACACAGAACGAATCGTGGTGACGTTCTTTTGCTCAGAAGGGGCGAAAATGAGACAAAGATTTCATTGTTGACAGCTCTGTTTCTTGAGGTGGTACTCGTCGTTCAGTTTTGTTAAGAGTTTTATTCCCTGTGATGCATAGTGATAGTCAAGGGGTGTGCTGCTTTGGGCCAGGACTTCTAATAAAAAAACCGTAAACCGTCCTTTGAGTTTTCGTTGCTTAAACTGTGGTGGGTCTTCGGAATCAACTAACAATGCTCTGACACCAAATATTTGTACTAGTTGTTGCGTGAAGGGGGATTTTGCTGTTGAGTTTTCGTTGCATGAACAGTAATGGGACACTACGGAATCGAGTAGCAATGCTTAAATACTAGCAAATATATTGGTGTTGTCTGTTGGAGACGGCACGATATCCAGAGCAAGCGTGATATCTGGATAGAAGTCATCGTTTTCCAGCTCAGTCTTAAACCATTGTTGCAATCCCGTCGTGTTCTATTGTTAAAGGAGGACTGAGATCGTGAAATTGGGAGGTAAATTCTGTAGCGACCATTTTGGTGTCTAAACATTATTGGCCAACACCACTACCTCAATCAGCCTTGCGCCCAAGATTGTGTCCAACAATTTGCTCTTCCTCCAAGATAACGTTGTAATTGTCAAACAACAATTAATTGTCACTGTAAAGATATTCCAATGTTACCAATGTAAGAGCCATGCATTGCCTTTGCGACGAATTGTACTGCTTGAGGCCCAATGTAAATATTCCCATTCCAATCCTCCAATTCAACCTGTCATGCAACCGATGGTTTGTCATCCTGCAACATTTCGGTAAATATTAATTAGAATTATTTCCCCCAACTTTCTCTTCTCCCCAGTCCTCCCAGCTTAAGTCACGTCATGTCCCCCTAACTTTCATTAATTTCAAACCCATCTCCTTAAGATTAGGAAGGAGGGGCCTTTGTCAACTAGGGCGAGCATTCTGTATTCCATCATGTAAACTGAAACATAAAACTTCCATCCGCAAAGCCAATCCGACTTGATTATTTACATGTACTTCACGTCAATTTCAACCTGTCATTGCCATACTACCAAACACAAAGACCCATCTCTCCAGTTCTTTAATTAATCCCTATCTTTTGGGAGTGAAGAATCCAGGTCAAGCGCAGCCATTAGAGCCAGTATTAGGCAAGGATAAACCCAATTTCAGCCGCTCATCAATCTGATCGCCAAATACATAAATTATGAACAATGACATAGTAAATAATATCAAATGTTCACTGCAACCAAGTGGCTGAAGGGTGTAAAATTGCAAATAGTATTCAGTGTAACTACTTCAAACATGCAAAACTGTTCGTAAACGAGATAAGACGTGGTAAAATTTTGTTTATTTTGGGCTCAGCATGGTATGTCAAAGTAGCACGAATTAGAAAACAAAAACGAACTCGTTTGATGTTTAAGGTGCGGTATAACTGATCCGAAGTCGAAACAGCAAAGGAACACAAAGGAAGTTTCCTGTAAGGTTTCAGATACTGCATTGTTGCTCAAAATGGCGGGTGTTGTAGTCTGAAAGGGAGCTCAAGCTCGTTTTATTCATGTTTTATATATGTTTTTTTGTGTGTGAACAAGACCAAGATATAGGCTGAAATATAAAATTAGCGTGATTTTATGTCTTTGTGGGGCTTTGCCAGTCAGGTGGCACTTTTATTTTACTGTTTGCACCACCCACAAAATAATGATTTGCAGTACATTGTTGCTGTAGTGTTTAGTCCACGTGAAACCTTACTGATGTATCCAATCATTATATACGTCAATACCATTAAAGCCACAGCGAAAATTCCAAAACTTTTTATGCCCAAACAAAGGAAGAATAATGTAAGGCTACACACTCCACTACTTTCTTGGCTAAATTGTTTCAGTATTCATCAGTCAAGTCGTGTACTTTCCATTCATCATCCTACTGATGATACAGATATAATTTTTCATGATTTTTAATCACTTTTTCAGGCATGAAATTTAATTATTATTTTCCAGGACATTTCTCGGTTTTCAAGGACCTGGATAGCAGCGCTAAGCACACTAAGACAATTTGTTTTTTAACATATTCTAGCGATGTCGTTTAAACAACAGAATGCACAAATCATTAGCTGAAGCATCGCGTGCAAAAGTAAAAATGGTAAAAACATTTGGACGCAGCAGTAAGGTTTCACGTGGACTAAAGAGTACTGCAACACTGCAGTATCCGAAACTTCAGGTAGTTTATTCGTGTTCCTTTGCTGTTTTGATTTCGGATCAATTAAACCTCACCTTAAGCATCAAACGAGCTCGTTTTTGTTTCCTAATTTGTTATAAATGGTAAATGTTGAGATCACGTTAATAATTCACAAAGCTAGTTGACAGCAACAGAAGATCCGTACATTTCCTTTTTCTTAGCCTTAATTCTGAAAATCAATTCTGTACTGTAGGGAATTCCAAATAGATGAGTCCAATGCCTAGGCATGATAAGGTGTGATATTTCTTGCTATTTCTGGAGCTAATTTGGGTTTCTGGGTAGTAAAAGGTGCCTCCTGACAAGGCAAAACTCACAACCACCTTGTAATGCACATGTATTTAATTTTCGGAGCTGTAAAATGTTGCTCCTTATTCACAATGGTGATGCTTAAAAACGTTAAAAAACATAAGAAGTGGGCCAAGCTCCATAGACAACACAACTGGGGGCTTCCATGTGGGAATGTGATGTGTTGTCTATGGGGCTTAGCCCATTTCTTATGTTTTTAAACGCTTTTAAGCATCATCATTGTGAACAAGGAGCAACATTTTACAGCTCCGAAAATTAAATACATGTGCATTACAAGGTTGTTGCGAGTTTTGCCTTGTCAGGAGGCGCCTTTTACTACCCTTTCTCGCCCACTCACAAATTTAGTTGCTGTTGCCTTTCTGTTATTTGAAAAAATTAAAGACAATGGGGATATTTCTTTTTAATATCCCATGTAACAGAAAAACATGTTAGGGTCAGTAACGTCAAGAAACACTGCACCTCATGATGGGCCTTGATTCTGAACCTATAGCTTTTGTGGAAAATGTATCCTCCAACAAATTTTCGCGTTCTGCCACTTTGCGAGTTGTCTTCTTGATACGAAAAGAAAGCAAAATGTCATCACAATACAGTGAGAAAACCATTTAAAAAAAAAATCAAAAATCCAATCACGCACAACACACACTTATAGTGTCCGCGGCCTATCTTGTGTTCGCTGCAGAAGGAACACAGATAATCGATTGTACGTTTTTAGTAGCAGAGTGCCTTGCTGATAGCCAAGATGGTTACAAAAACAATGGCGGCCGTCGATTAAAGCCACCCCTTCCAGGAAAAAGTAGCCGCTCATAAAAAACTTGCAGGACTCAAGATACGCCGCTCACACAATAGGCAAACACACACACACACATACACAAGCCGACCTACCCCTGACAGTGAACCGTCTCGATCGATTCACTCATCTTACCAATCACACTCAAATACTCATCCGTTCGTCTCCTTTCCTTAGCGGAACACCTTTCTCATTAACTGCCTGTCCATCGTCAAAGAGTGAACTATACTTCTGCATCCTTCACCTTCAGGCACCTATAAACGTCTTTGTTTTTGCCTCCTTAACACTAAATGCACAACTCCAAGTCGCTTGGGCATGTTCGCCTTGTCTCTTAATGATTTCCTCTATTACCAAGACAAGAGTAAATGGATCGCTTTTTGAGGAGACCTCTCCCTTGAGCACAATTACACTCTACAGAGACTGCGTCATACAGCCGCTCCACGTCGTGTTACACAGGTTTGCCATTAAAGGATATTATTCCTTCTGGTGTTGTACTTGCTCAGCGGTTGGACAACAACCCAAGATCCGGTTCCGTGTGTTGCTCACGGGGTCATTCATTTGTGTGAGTCTTGAGGTAAAAGAAAGAACCTTTTTTTGAAAGAAAGAGCCGCGTCTGCTCGACTCATATATCTAAGATAGCTTTAGGGCTGATTGCTCACTTGTCCGCGAAACTGCCAATGATTTGAAAGGGGTGTGAGGAAACAGGACAGCCTGTTGCGCAGTGAACAGGGCGCCGTGCTAGATTTGAGTCGCAGTTAAAATAGCTGTCTTTTCAGTAATCATCTTTCATTTGTAGATTAATTTAGATTGCAACATGACGAGGCTAATATACAAAGCTAACTGCCGGTTTAAGTCTAATTCTCAGTATTGCTGATTCGATCCAACAACCAGCTTTAAGCAACCACGCGTTTGCTGTTGATCACTATATATGTTTGGTGGATCGGAAACCACTCTTATGCTCGTGTTTCTGCTCGGTTATAATAAAAAAAAAGTGCAAGACGCAGCGCGAGCTTTGTGAAGGATCCCGGGAACCCTAAACAAAGCATGCAAGCACATCCCAGTCGTTATAGCATCGTAGTCTTCATACTAATGGAATACCAGATCGAATCCAACGACTGACGTATTGAACTTAAAAAGAAGCTACCTAATTAGTTCAAGCAATACAGGTTTAAGCTTCGCATTTTTTATTCCACTTAAAACCTTGTTTCACAAAAGCCACCCATTCGGCATCGCACCACTTTTCGATCAATAAACAGAGTCCAAGACGCAGCACGAGCATTGTCAAGGGTCTCCTAGGACCCTGAGCAAAGCCTGCAAGTACAGCCCGGTGGAGAGCAAAGTCGTCTCCAGACCAAGATAATGCCAGTTCGAATCCCACGACTGACACGTGGATCTTAAAAAAAAATCATCAACAATCAATCTTTTAATAATCGGATGTGGACAATCAGACGATCTACTATTACATGGAGGCGGCGCACTAGTGTGTTTCTAGAACATTTAGAAATATCATTGTAGCAGTAGTGCTATATAGTATGTGCTCTATTTGACAATGATAACTTGCACTTTCGAATAATACCACAGCTAGCGTAACTATTCCGGTAGCGTATGCTACTAATTCCTTGAGCAAGGAATCGATCCCACGACCTTTGAAACCAGTCTGACATCAAGTCCAAAAGTCAACGTAAATAGGCTTAAATCTGTATTTATTTAACCCTTCTGAGCCGATCGGCTTTCCATCCAGTTTCATGCAGTAAACGTAATAATTGCAGAATAAATTGAAATTCAATCAAAAATGAAAAAAATGGTATCCGGAAAAAACGCCCCCGACAAAACGCCCCCAACAAAACGCCCCCGAGAAAAAAACGCCCCCGGGAAAAAACGCTCCCAGGAAAAAACGCCCCCAGGTAAAAACGCTCCAGGAAAAAATGCCCCTAGGAAAAACGCCCCCGGGAAAAAAGCCCCCATTAGGGAAAAATGGTTTCATGGTCCGCATCTCTGGTTTTTCCCCATCCTTAACCAGAATTCTTTCTCCATCTAAAACGTTTGGTAAAGGATACGAGCATTATTTTGGTTAAGATGACATAAGGCTTCAAAAAATTTAGTTTAAAATATAGTAGGGATTCATCTAGTGAATTTGTAACTTTATGTCACACTTTACGAAATGTACTGTTTTTCTTTAAAAAATGATATGACTTAGACAAAAAAAAGTTCTTATATATGTATTAAATTCTCTGTTCACAATTCACATACTTAGCTATTTTTTTCCTCAGGGAGCGAACACGTATGTCTTTTGATGACGACTAACGATGCCCGCGGGGGGGGGGGCCCGGAGCTGGCCACAAAAAAATATACACAACAAAAACCTCCTTCCTGCATCCCTTGCTTACACAAAATTGGGGAAGGGATGGGGAGGTAAGAATGAGGGAAAGAGATAAGAATAATATTTTTGTGTATTTATTAAACTCTCCTTTTACAATTCACATGGCCTGCTTAACTAGTTTTTTTCTTTAAACGTTGCTATAAGGTTCTATGTACATTTAATTTTATTGTTTGGCATTTTTTAATTTTTCTTAAATTTTTATTCTAATTTTATGTTAATTTTAGTTCAACGGGGGGTTTAAAATCGTTGAACTAGTTAGCTGGTGTGAGAGCTGAGTGTGTTCCTGTGAAGCTGGAAACAAGGGCTTCTCATACGTCAAACAGAAGGATGGCGCAGATGAAAAGGAAATTTGAAAATGCGTCAAATGGTATAGTGACAAGTGCCATGGACGTGTCCACATTCGGCGGGGGGAAGTTATTCTACGCAGCAATGAACACAACCACGTTGAGGATGTTGCGGGGCAGAGAGCCAGAGAAGTCAAGAATGATATCAAGACTCGGGCAAAAACAACGCAAGAAGCTCCTGCTCAAATTGTCGCAGCTGCAGTGGCTAATACTCCAGTCTCAGATCAAGCGCTACTGCCCCACAAAGACTCTATGAAACGAACCATCCGTATTATTATTATTAATTGCTCACAATTTTAACCTTCAATTTTTAAAGCCTTTTTTTATTTTTTTAAATAAATTCGTTAGAGTCTTACGTCATCCTAACCAAACTAATGCTCGTACAGTTGAACTGGCTCAATTTTGAACTTTACCAAACGTTTTAGATGGAGAAAGAATTCTGGTTATGGATGGGGGAAAAACCAGAGATGCGAACCAGGAAACTATTTTCCCCTACTGGGGGCGTTTTTTCCTAGGGGCGTTTTATCCTGGGGCGTTTTATCCTGGGGCGTTTTTTTACTGGGGGCGTTTTTTCCTTGGGACGTTTTTTCTCGGGGGCGTTTTTTCTCGGGGGCGTTTTTTCCCGGGGGCGTTTTGTTGGGGGCGTTTTTTTCGGGGGCGTTTTGTCGGGGGCGTTTTTTCCTAGATCCGAAAAAAATATCTTAGAAATGGCATTAAACCAATAAAACTAAATTAGGGTAATTTAAAAGACAAAAAAAAAACTTGTACTAAAATTACGAGCATGTAGGTGAGACATTCAATTAAAGTCATTAAACACCGAGGCCTGTATTGAACCAGTTAAAAGGTTTCGTAGTTTCTCTTTCAGCTCATAAAAACCATTAATTTTTAAGATGTACTCACGTAAAGTATTAAAAATATTAGGCAGGTAAAAATCTGTTTCTCATACTATATTCATTTCTACACAGGAAAAGCCTACGTTTCAGTGAAGTTCATCGCAAGTAAATTTGCAGTTTGAAGTTTTTGATCTTCACAGGAAAAAAATAAAATTATGAAATTTCGATTTGTAAAGTTTTAGTTTTTTTTTTTTTTATAAATTTCCTCACTGGAACCAATATCACTGCAGATAATTCGGACAGTTTTGTTTTGTATACGTTGCAACCTCTCAATAAGATACGCTGATGGAAAAGCATAAAGTTCATTTTTGTAGCTTAGAATGCTTTCAGCTCAAGTATAGCAAATAATTTGAAATTCAATGTACTTTTAATTTAGTACAGCTTCGGCATAAGCTGATGTAATTTTACAACCTGTTCAGAAATATGTGCTTCATATTTCCAGTTTTTGAAAATCATTACATAAAGGTAACGTGATGATTCACTTTACTGATTTTTAAACAAGTCGGGCTTAACAAGTTTTCAAATAATTACTATTTTTGAAGTGAAGCCATATATTATTTTGATAGTATTAATAAGATTTGATGTTTGGCTAACAACTAACTGTTTTGGTTCACCAGTAAATACTTAGGTGAACTTAAACCAATCATTCAATTTACCAAATTCTGACTGTAAATTACCCATCATAGTTGTAAAATCGTAATGGATCGAAAGCATAATTCTATTTTCAGCAATCATGTTAATAGTAGATTTATTACTAATCGGATCAATATCGTTTACGCAAATTAAACGATATCGATTCCATTACTGTTAAATCTACAATTAACATGTTTGCTGATCATATCCTTTCAATAGTAAAGGTCCCAGAAGAGATCCTTGCGGCATAACACAGCGCACGTCTTCATTGTCACTATTATCATTTTTATCTTTGTGCCTGCACCATTTTTATTGCCTAAGTAAGTTTTAAAAATTTTTCCTCTAAAATCCAATTTTCTACATTTTCGGAGAAGAATTCTGTGACTGGTTATATCAAAGCCGTTTTATAAGTCTATTGTATTTACATTCATTAAGGGCAGAAGTTAATGTTTTATTAATCTTTATTAATGTATCAATCCGCTCCGCCTTTTAATTTCTTGCTAAACCCATACCGTATTTTAGATAAGCTGTAGTATTTATTTAAAAAATTTCTGTATTCTTGTGGCAAAACAGTTTTCAATGATCTTGCTTAACACTGGTAAAAGTAAAACAGGCGTAAATATTTTCCGTCAAAAAACCTGAATTGTATATTGATCGGGTCGTATCTCTTTATCAACGATTTTATGGATTAAAATTTTAAGAAACACAGTGGAGTTCTCACAACTTTGCTTGATGTGAAAGAGTTTAAAACCATCATATTCTATAGTGTACTGGTATTTTTTATATCTTAACTAGGAAACAGGGTTTGGGCCTGTTAAAGGCAGCACGAGTTGAAATTTATATTTATGTTTATTGTTATGCCTTTGCCATAATTGTTCTCGTCATTTAAGATTAGTTTCTGATACAAACTCGGCTCACCACTGGTCTGGTCTGGTTTACCAGTTTTAAGAATATAACTTAAAAACAGCATGATTTTTTAGTACATCTTACTGGAAAGCCTCTCAATTTAGTATACTGACTGTCAAAATCGGTCAAAAATTGGCGGAGGTGCCAATTTTGACTGGAATCGAATTCTCGAGCAGAGCCCACAAGTCGAGTTCGAGTACGAATTGCACACTTGGCTCAGGCTGCACAATGGCTCTTTGAAGCACCATTGGTTTAATTTCGGAAATTGAAGTAGTAGTCTTTGCTTTCTTCCTCTTAATTTTCGATGCCTTCACGGTTAGTTTTTACATTCTCAGTAATTAATTTATATTTCCGTAAGCGTCATAGTTTTAGTGTTGCTGGAGCCCTTATCAAAGACAAAAACCTACACTCGATTAAAAAAAAAAAATTAAATCGCTAACTAAGTATTGGCAAACATAAGAATCAACAAAAAGAAAAACACAAAAGAAGTGATATCAAGAACAAAACCCACAAGGTAAAAAAACCCACCAAGTTTCAACCAGTGGTAGTAGTGATGCCAAAAAAAAAATGGTTGCCACTAAGTTTTCTACATGGTGTATCAAGCCTAACCGATACCCGGCCTACCCATCCAGGGTGGTGGGCTGTGAAAAGAGGCTACAAATAACTAAACAGAAAATAAATGCTGGAATAAACGAAATCCTATTTAAATAAATATGATATGTAGCTTAGGCTTATACTCGAAAAAAAAAAGATAAAATAAGAAAAAGGCCAGCAATAAGCAGCAGTACGTTACACCAAAAGGCAAAGAGTCCAAGCCGAATGAGTACTGCACCTAGATTTTTTTATGAACATCAACAAATCATTAAAATAAAAACTAAATATATGTTTGAAATGAAGATCTGTTTGCTCCGTGCACAAAGCCTGTTTCCTAGTCGTAGACTAACCGGTTTGGGTACCCAGTACCCGGCAGGGTGTTTGCAATACCCGGAAGTTACCCAGTTCCTACCCAGTACAAACCTAATGGCATCCTCGTTAACGGTTTCCACAAGACTCTAGCAATCAAGTGGGTAGGAGAACGGGTGGTTGCAATGTCAGTTGGAGGTAACCGGTTGAGCAAACCCATATGTTGACATGATGGGTTGTAATAAAACATAATATAAGACATTGTGCCTCCACGAAGGCAAATAATGGCCGAGGTTTTTACCCTTCTTGGAGACAGACCGTATCTATGTTGGGCTTTATTATGACCCCAACACGTCAACATACAGCTTCTGCTCGACCGGTTGTGAACGTGGAAAAACAGCTCCAAGACCTTACTGGCTTAAGTGAAAATGAAAATGAACACTCTAAAGAAAGTGAAAACAGATCTTTTCATTCTGATACTGACGATTCGAAAATCCACACAAAACATATACTGACGTCTCCACCTTCCCTTTCTCTTTACTCCACATACCTAAAGACATCTTAAAAACGTTTTATTCCCTGACAATTTTGTACTTCAACACCATGGGTATTGTCAACAAACTTGATGAAAATCCTTATTACAGCTCATATTCCTGATCTTATTAGCATTTCCAAAACTCATCTCGGAGAAAATATCAACAATAATAACCTTTCTATCACGGGTTTCTCACTTTACCACAGTGACAGGAGGCATGGTTTCCACGGTATGGTAGAAAAAAGTTCACATCATCACAGTTCACAAAGTTAACTGCTCAGCAACTATCGAAAAAGTCTCGAACACCTTTTTCACATTTCGCTCCTGATGTCTGCCATGAGGTAAAACTAGACTTCTCAACCAAACATGTTTTTTTTCCAAGGGTGCTCTTGTCAAACATGTCAAGATGCTCCTCGATGCAATTCGACATGCCTTGATTGTTACTGGTATTGCCTGTGACTTACTTTTTTGATTTCAACAAAGCATAGTGGAAAATACATGCAAATCTATTTCACTACAACTTTCCAAAATTTCTTGCTACCTGGATCAGCTCATACCTTTTCAATCATTCGGCAGAGGGTCTGTCTAAAGGGCGTGGACCACTGTTACCACAGGGTTCTATCCAGGACCTCTTCTTTTCAATATTTACATGTCAGATCTTATACCTCTTATTCTCTTTTAACAGAGGCTATGCTAAATGACCTTACACTACTGTCACCTCTAGAATACCAATGCTCAAAAGAACACAAATGCTGTTGTTGGACAGGCAGTCACAAATGCTCTCGAACTGAATCCTAGCAAATGTGTTGTCATGCCCCTAGCATGTAACAAACCTTGTAACAACTACAACATCAAAAATAACGTTTATCCAACCCAAGACGGCACGGGTGGACCTCACTATCTTCATTGAACCCTCCCTCAAGTTTCATGCTCACACAGACCACGTCATTACAAAGACACTCTCAATGCTTTTCTAGGACGAAAACTATTCGTTGTAAGTTCCCTTCGCCCAGTACTTGAATATTGCTCACAGATTGCTCAACCACGATCAGCTCGTTTGCTTAAAGACTTGAATCTTGTCAGCCACGGCCTTGCTAAATGGTGTGCACCTCTCAAACACTTACCTTACCAAGAACGACTAAACACACTAAATCTTACCACTATTAATCAAGATAGTGCCATGGAAACCTCATTCTCGCTTTTCAAATTCTCAAAAAATCACCCTGGTATTAAAGCCTCTGCCGTTTCCTTCTTTGCTCCCTCCGTTACGAGCGGGTATGATCTTCGTATACACAGTGGATTCTCCCATGGTACATTATAGATTTTTCTCAGAATGCTTGGTTCGCTACCATAACGATCTACCTGTCTCTGTCATCTCAGCTCCCACCCTTTAAATCTCGTCTTGACCGATTTCTCTCTGGAGAGTATTGTTTTTCCTCATTTTTGGGGTTTTTGGGGATCGAGTGGGGGCTCAATGGGCGTGTTCGCTCACCACCGTCTTTCCTTCTATAGGGCAGTGACATTTGCCACCATATTGGCACCAGTATGGGTTTTGGAGGGCATAACTACAAGGTGCACTACATAAAAATGGAGGGAAAAACAACGGAAGAGCGGATTTCTTGGGCTTAAAATAACGTTGTTTTCTCCAACAACAAAAATCGCGCGTTTTAGGTCTAAGAAATCACTGTTCACAGCATCGGCTTCAGTATGACGCCCTTCTGTTCCTCTCTGCAGTGCCCCTTGCAGCTAACCCATTAAGGCTCCAGCATAGAGTTATATACAATAATACTACGTCGCGTCACTGCTCTATATCTCTTCTTGACTTGGAACTTCACCAGCATTGGCCAGGAAACTACCCAATGTCAAAAACTCTGTAAGTCTGGTTCCTCACTTTGCTCATTTCCTTTGTATTGACTTGTCAATCTCGGTGGTGACTGGTTTTGTACGAAATTGGAAAATTCCGGTCCGAACCCGAAACTGTCATCCTTTCAAGATTATTGTCAAAATCCTCCACAATGTCTACAACAGAGTCAGTATTTCTACTGTCTTTATTTTCGCTTTTCTTTTGTGACCGTGTTTCTTCAAGACTTTTCATTAATTGAAACCGTGGTACTGGGGATAAAACAGTATCTTTGGCAGCCATTACTCTACTTACACCATAGGGGCTCCTGACAATAATTGGGAGTTAGTTAGCCGATGAGATATGCCGGCGTTTTTTAAAAGTATTTTCTTTTACTGAAAAACTGGCTTCTACAAATCGTAGGAAGTAGTTAGCATACTGGAGCTTGGGAGAATTTTTCCAGTTCTACGTCACTTAACGACAAATACTGCTTATGAGGTTAGCAGACTCAACGTAAACGTATATTCGCTAAACACTTTTCAAATAATGGGGACTCAGTTATCTTATTACTGCGTCATTTAGCTTTCAACGCGTTAATTTAAAAGTGTGCTCCTTCACCTTTTAATTCGTGCAATTTACGAAACTGCTAGTTTAATTCCTAATAGTTAAATTATTTGCGACGTTTACTTTATTTTCCTAAGAAAAAAATTTTATTTACTGCATAAGCGCTTTCTCAGCAGAAAAAAAAAATTGGCTTCCAGAATTGTTGACTCCCGAAAGTTTGGTTCACGGTAGGCTCCCAAAATATGCAACACCCAGCTAGACAAACACCACATTTCAAGTTTCCGCTTTATTGTAAGTTCATCTTTACCACAAAGCTAGGGGACTTTGCAGCAGATATTACGTATTAGGTGTTAGTGACAGTTTTAGCTACCCCTAGTAGTCCAGAGGTGCTACCCCTAGTAGTCCAGAGGTCCCAAATGGCTAGGTCAGACCCCAAACAGCAATTGGAGCGCTAGTGCCAAAATAACTGCAGTAATGCGAATCTGAACAATACGTTCCCGCACAGGAAATTACGCAATAGCAACGGGCCATACATAAGAGGCAACCCAATTGGTTAAGTAATTGGCTGCTACTTCCGGTTAACAACCGGCTCTCGGTCTCTGGCTATGGTTCTGCTATTGGTCGGGATTCGGGTTTGCCTATACTCCGTAGAGAGGGGAACCAGGAAATGTTGACTTTTTTGTGTCTTTCGAATTACACGCAACAGCCTCTTACAGTTTTTGATGGTGTCGCAATCGATGCTGTTGCAACAATGCTGCCACGTTGCTTGTTTGATTGGTGAGTGTCTAGTTTTCAATATACGTGTCGACTAAATTTTTTCCTTATGACGCTGTTTAGATTTTCAAAACGCTTTCGTTTAAAACTGTATATATCTTATTTCTTAAGTATGAGTTCAAAAGCTTGCCGAACAATTTTAAGGTTGTTAATATTTTTGTTTACAATAATGTAACTTGAAGCTGAACCTTCTAACTTGTAAGCGACAATTATTATTATAGGTCCTAGAAAGTAGTGTGTACATGAAATATACGTGGCCGTTAAAACGTTACAAATGTTAAACAAGCGGAGGCCAATGAATTTTCAGTTCCTTTTGCTCATACATTGCCGGGCATGGGAGTGAAAAACTCACTATGTGACGTAGATGGATGTGATGTTGTCGATGATACTGGAGTGTCGTTGTTGAGTTAATTTCCTGACAAACGGTTATTACCTTGCTCATGAATTACATGATGAAACACTATTTTTGGTACACAGTACTCTCTTTTGG
The DNA here is from genome assembly GCA_023313725.1 of Lithobius niger. NCBI lineage: Eukaryota > Metazoa > Arthropoda > Chilopoda > Lithobiomorpha > Lithobiidae > Lithobius > Lithobius niger. The sequence continues at coordinate 44,754 of JAHWFP010164177.1, forward strand.
TGGGCAAGTTCCTTTGCTTCTGCCACAGCGATGCTGGTGAAGTCTCTGTAGCCAATGGCCTAGTTGACCAGGTCCCTGACAATTGCAACACTTCAATCCATCCAAATACTCGCTACGAAATGGTTTCATTCAAAAAAAGGCATTTTTGCATTCGATAATGGGAAATTGAAGCCTCAGTGAACATGTAGATAACCTTTGCTGTCTGTCGAAATCATTCATACCGTTCCCGAGTAAATGTTAAGACCTGGTCAGGTGACAGAATAAGACATCACTGGGCTTTTAACATAGGGAAATATGGATTATAACATAAAAGGAAAGTTATGCGACGTAAAGATGAAATGGTATGACGTATAGAAAGAAAGCAATTTTATATAAATGCAGGAGATTTTTAAAGAAAGAAATCACAAGGTAAAGGGTAAACGAAGCAAGCAGTCTGCATTAAAGACTGGCCTTGTGTGGAAACACAATACACTAGTCTGAGAAAGATAGAAAAGGCAACTGCCCCGACTGGAACTCGAACCCAGGACTTCCCGTTTACTAGCCGGGCGCTCTAACCACTGTGCTACCGGGGCGGGTACTGGCTACAGGCTCCAGCCGAGCTAAGTAGCTATTCAATCTTTCTCAGCGGTCACCTAGAGATCACAAACATACATACAAGGAGGGAAAGCAACTTTGCTTCGCAGGAGATTTAATTAAGTCCCAGACAGTGCCTCGTAAATCACTAGACCAAACATTGCATGGTTTTGTGAATTTGTGTATTTATGGGTGTTTCTTTAATGAATTCGACAATAATGCAACCCTCAATTCAATTTTTTAAACCTTTATGTGGATCACTGTATAACTGTTCTGAGCAGGTACCAGTCATCAAACATTGCTGTGCCTGACCTGCTGACGTGTAGTGGAATGTTATGGAACCCTGCTTCAGCCAAGGTCTTCTTAGATACATGCTCCAGTTCATGCATCCTGACCCCAGAAAATCTATTAGATCCAACATTGATTTAACGTGACTCAACAAGGAAGCGATTGAATCATCGAACGTACAGCCAACAACAAACCACACTAACTTTTATTTTCCGGTATGGATTTCCATAATACAATCCCAGGATTACATCAGAATATTTCCAGGTGCCACATTTTAAAATGAGTTATTAGCAATAAATGATTGACTAACAACGGGTGAAGAAAGCCGCTGTATAACACAGGTTTGTGTGGCAACTCGATCCAGACCATGGTGAAATTCACGTCATCGATTCTTTTCACAACCCAATCTTCTTTCCAGTTGCCCAAGAAGGTCCACCTCTAGTGTAGACATCGTTCTAGGGTCCAGAAACCTTTCCCTCAAACGATTTTTTTCCCTTTCGTTCTCCCCCTTGTACCACTTAATTTCTGTCAACTCGTTGGATCAAAAACATTGCAACAAGCAACGGAGCAGAAAACCCTCCTTCGGTCTTGAGAAGGCCTCGTGCTCTTTTGTCCGACGAACCTTGTAACTGATTGCACCGTCTGTTTGCTTCCGATCCAATTTAGCCAACGACCACACTAAAGTTGCACGAGCCAAATAAATTTCAACCAATTAATAGATCAACCACGGTCGTCAAACGGCACGTGCTTCAGGTTTTCTTATCGGATTCCCAGACTTCCACGTGGCTTATAAGAAATGTCAAAAAAATGGCTCCCAACTTTCCTTTAGTGTAAGTGGAAAAAAAATGTTGTTAAAGCAAGAATTTATTGGGTTGGGGAGAAGAATTTGTAACTCTAAAAAGTTCCTCTTGAAACGTGTTACATTCATTCCTATTAGTTCCATCCGAGTTTTCAGAGGGCGCACCACGCGTTTCATCTGGTAATGTTGGCTCATTTTTCAACCCAAACATGAAGTAAACTAAATTACAACTAAGCTAAACCTAAATATTTATAAAATACAAGTTAGTTTCGTTTAGTTTAGTTTAATTTTAGGCTAAAAACTGAGTAGAAATTCCCACATACAATTCGTGGCGCCGTCTATAAACTTAGACGGAACTAATGGGAATGAATCTTAAAAGGTTTTAGCAGGGGTCTCAGTCTGGAATTCTCCTCCCCAACCCTATAAATTCTTGGTTAAAGTGAGTGAAGGGCGATTTAGTTAGAAGGCTAAATGCGAGAAAATAAAACCATTAATTAACGACTTTAATAGACTCCACAACAACCTGGATTTTTCAGACCTATACTTCTACCGAGTTAGGGTACAAACATAAAAGAACGCACAGAGATTTGTATTTCTTTTCAAGACTAGCTCCAGGACAATTACAAATACTTAAAGGCGAGTCTGCCACCAAATGAAAGTTTCAGAATCTAGCGCCACCTAGCTATGTCTAGTCCTCTCTACCGGACTAGACATAGCTAGATGGCGCTAGATGCAAGCGAAGGAATGCACACAAAAATATGCATATTTTAACGCAACAAACAAGCCACGTGACTCCTAGAATAGAATAGAATAGAATACTGGCACCATTGAGTGGCAGTAATGTCGTTAATCTTTACAGAGGCTCCCAGGTGCACAAGGACGTACCAAATTTTTACTTAGTAATTGAAGCGGCACGTGGCTTGTTTGTTGTGGCAAACGATATTGCTTTGTGTATTCCTTTGCTAGTTGAGAGCGAGCACTGGGGAGAACTCCATGGCTGAAGACTTACATTTGGTAGTGGCAACCCGTCTTTAATAAAATCCAACTTCATCATTGTATTCCGTGCGTGTAAAACCTATTTGGCAGTTGAGGATGGCCTTAACGAATACGAAATTGCCAAAAGTTGGTTGTTTGGGTGCAGGTTTCAATGTACACTGGGTGGAGCCTAAAGGAAACGTTGGATTAAAATGCAATTTCGCCCATCCCTTCAAAAGCCCCAAAGTATACTGTTGCACTCGAATTTACTGTAAGTCGATTAATTACAACAAACGAAATTGCGCTTTTTCGAATTTCTCAATTGAACACTCACCACTGTAAATTTGGAATATTGAATAGTTGCAGAATTTCGACGAAGTTTGCACAGTGCCACAGTTCCAAATAAAGTAGAGGATACGGTACATCCTGCAAACCTTGCTTGAAGTGCTTCCTGTTTATAGGGAGTGAAAAATCACTCTTCAAAGGGAAGAAAAATTTAAAAAACGGAGAAAAGGAATAAAGCATAGTAACACAAAATAGAAACAGAATAGGAACGGAAAATAGAAACAGAACAGGAACAGAAAAATAGACATAGAATAGGAATCCTATCACCTGAGTGGATCCCTGGCGTTAACCAATGTGGCCCGCAAAATTAGGCCTGGTGAGAAAACACCTACTTTAGGTTTCCAAAGAAAGTAGTGGGTACGCCATAGCCTCAGGCCTTGCTTGTAGTGCTTCCTCTTTACAGGGAATCTTTCCCTTTTTATTGAAAAATCGCTCTTCCAAATGGAAGAAAAATTAAAAAGAGGGGAAAAAAGGTAAAAATGGAAACAGAATAGGAAAAGAAAAATAGAAACTGAATAGCAATCCAACTATCACCTGAGTCGGCCCCTGACTTTAAACCCCCGTGGCCCACAAGATTGTGCGAAACACCTGCTACAGGTATCGAAATAAAGTAGGTGGAACGCCACAGCCTCGGACCTTGCTTGAAGTGCTTCCTCATCACAGGGCATTTCTCCCTTTTTATTGAAAAATCGCTCTTCAAAGGGAAGAAAAAGTAAAAATGGGGAAAAAGATTCCAAAAAATTGGTATTTCATTATCATAATTTGATAGTTTTCCGAATAAAGGTATCCAGTTCACTGTTTTGCGTTAAATTCTTATCTCTCAATTCATTCCACTCGCAAAAAATAGTAACTAGAACCGAAACTAACATATGTAAAATAAGTATTTGCATTTTAAGCGAGTTAACAATTTCCCTCGTTTAAAATGAGGTTACACAGTTAAACAGATAAGTAAAGATAATCCCCATACCGATAATTTTTTCATTCGTAATTTTTTTTTTATTTCAGCTAATAGGTGTAAATAATATTCTATGAAAACGAACAAGATTTGTGCATTTTGTAATAAGTTCAGGAGGAAATTCAGGTGGAAATTTCAATGGAGAATAGTTAAGAAATTAATCACGACAAAACCTGAGAAATAAGAGTGGGGGCACTTGCTTGTTTACATTACCGCCTTAAAGGGATATACTTCCCAGCGCCATTTTCTCGATCCACCACACCAAGTACGGCCCCAAAGGTTTATTTACTTGCCGTTAGTATTTCCCTTACTAAAAAACCGTTTTTAAAATGTGGCGTCTAGGAGATTTTCTGTTGAATATTGTTAACTATATTTAAGAACGGCCCGTAAGTATACGATGCATTACGCGCTTACAATAATCATGACGTTTCATCTCTGTGTACACATGTACTAATTTTCTAATAATACCATGAGATCAATAATGTAAAAGACTAATGCTGTAAAAATTAAAATTAATTATTCCAATAGATCGCCGAAGCAAAATTATAAGACAGTAGCCTAGAAAATTATAAATTGTGATGTTAAAATACGAGAATCATTCAGGTTAGTGACGACACGATTAATGCGTTCACGCTGGGTTGTCTATTAGGCCCAATGCCAACTGAGACAGTAGCTACGTTTTTCGCTGCGATTAATGCGTTTTATCGCAGTTGACCTTGACTGTGATAAATGCGCGGATACGATCGACGCGTAGCTGTTATAAGGCAGGCGAAAGGTTGTAAGGGAAGCGGTATGTTGCTTTAACTGAAAGAAGTCAAGGTAATAGTTCCTTGTAGTGGAAAAGATATTTTAACCAACACGCTAGCTTCCGGTTGTAATGCACTGGTACGGGACTGATTGTCGCAGCATTTAAATGGCTTGTACTAAACTCGGTAATTGCAGTAATCGATTGAATAATCCCAGCTGAGAAGATTATAGAGATTAATGTGATCATTGATCCTTTGCACATTGCTGAATGCTGATAGGAACACGTTTTATATTTCTCTTATTTTCGTCATAATTTAATTGATTGATTCAGAGAAACATACATGAGCTAACCTTAATGAATTAATGAAATAATTAATCTATGACACACCAAACTGTTAGAAACTCGTAGCACGCAGGATGATACGTAGACATGCATTGAGTGTAGCAAACGTGAGATAAACTTAATGAAGCCCCATCTGTAATACAATAAATTCTTAGAACCTCGTTGCACACAGGAAGATTCGTAGAAATCCGTGCACTCAGAGCAGTAAACATGAACTAAACTTAATCAAGCCCTACTAATGACATAAACTGTTAGAAACTCAGCACGCAAGGAGATACGAAGAAACGCATTCGGAGTAGGAAACCTGAGCTAAACTTACACAACTGACATAAAAAACCACCAAAATACTATGGTTGGTGTACGGGTTGAATTTGTGTACCAGGGGTCTTCAACTAGCATTAGAAAGACCTTTCGTGTAGGTGATTTTTCTGTGTCATGGCTTTTAGTTGTGTTAGAATTTCTGATTTATTCCGAGAAATGACGATTGCACCTGATGTAAGACTCATGATGTAGGATTAATTTTTAGGTTTGAAAGTCAAAATCACCAAAAGCCTTTAGCCCGATTTTAAGGATTTGCAAACATAAATCTACAAAATAAATTAGAGAAGCCGAGTGCCAAATTTTCAATGAATTCGGCAAGGGTTTTCAAAGGTTTCGTGGTTACAGACCAACACCAGGAGTAGCTGTTTTGCTCACTGAAAAGTGACGTAGGTTGTAAAGAAATCGATCGAATTAAAAAGCATTTTTACGATAAAAAGGGAATAAAATCCAATAAATTCAACAACATAACAATTTCACTCGACGTTTCGAGTCACTTCAGACCCATTAACAAAATAACAAAAATATTACCTAAAGAGTAAAAATTCATTAAAACGCCTAATTTCGGAAAACCCATTTTCACCAAAACAAAACAGGCTAGGGCACACGAGAAATCGGGCAAAACCGAAACAGCAAAGTAGCGAAGCAGCCACTTTTAAATTTTTAAATTTTTACTTTGCTATTTTGGTTCTGTCCGATTTCTGGGTTACTCCAGCCTGTCTTGTTCTGGTGAACATGGGTTTCTAAAACTACACCTTTTAAAGGAGAGGCGTGCACAGGAGGAGGTCAGGAGGGGCATTGCCCCTATCCTTTTTGTAAAATGACCTTTATCGTAAAAAAAAGCTTTTTGTGCCGATATTTACTGGTGCGGAAAGTGACTGAGAAGGACCTAAAGGCATAAATGATTTAAAACGGGCAAAAAAAAGGGGTAAACAGGGGCAAAAAGGCTAAAGAAAGGACAGAAAAGGGTAAAAACAGAGAGTCAAATAATAATTGTGCCCTTTTACTGAAAGTTACCTCTGCCCTGTCAGGGGCAGGAGGGGGTCTGTGCACGCTACAGTTGTAATAAAATTTACTCCTTAGTAAATACGTTTGTTATCATGAGTCTAGGACTCTAGGTTGATAATGAGTCTAGCACGCTAGGTGACTCGAAACGTAGAGTGAAACTATTATGTTGTACATTTTATTGGCTTTTATACCTTATTTTGTTATAAAGAAATGCACCTTTAATAATAATAATAATAAGCACATTTTGTCGGCCCAGGAAAAAGGTCAACACGGAGACGGAAGGGAGACCGCTAACACCGCCCCTGAAAAATTTAAACCGAACACTGAAACCACGAAAAATGGAGAAAACAAAACAATGGAGTTCCGGTATAATGCGAGCAAAATATCATTGCACAGACTCAATCTGGTCAATGTCGTGAAGAAGATAAAGGGACCACACCGGGCTTGCGTACTCGAGAAGTGGTCTAACATAGATTTTGAAAGCCCAGACTTTAGAAAATAGCGGTTCACAATAAAAAGGCGCCGGAAGGCCTTTCTCGGGACTTTAACAATTTTTTTCCTTCATAAATGGAGCTACTGGGGCAGACCTATTAGCATCTTTTTAATTTGCTACTAGACTTACCAAAACTTATATTAACAGTAAAAGTCATTTGAGGCCTTTTAACACTTGTCACACCCTTCCCATGTCCTGCACGTTTGGCGATGCCATCGGGGGCCTTTGAGTCCCTGGCAGGTCTAACCTTAGTGGTAAGGCATTCGTGTCCCCAAACCTTTTACCGTCATCATTCCTTGGCCGTTTTATGTACACTGTATTTACATGTAATTGTGTCTGGCTGTTAGTGACTCCCCAGTCCTTGCCAGACCCGTTGCTATCGCAACAAATATTATTATTATTATAAAAGTAAGCTTAGCAAGCAATACAATATTTAACAATAAGTATTTCTGCCATTACATTTACTCAAAACCGTGTGTTGTAATGCGCTGTTATAAAGCCATATACAAAACTGGTATGCTATGATACGTATCAATATTTAACTTCCTCATGCTGCTTTAAGCTGTATGAAGGAACTACAGAGAAATCATATAAGAACATTCTAGTGCAAAGGGAACAATCTAAAAATATTATTAAATACAAACACAAAATGCTGACAGTTTCAGAAACTCAACTTGCATCCCGTCATGACCGTACAAAACAGGAAGCCAAGATGCAGTCGGGTAAACAAAATCCAGAAACCATGTGATCCATTAAGCCAAATAATAAAAGCAGGCAACGTAGGTGCATCAACAAGAACAAATAATGGAAGATCCATCAAATGAAATGTAGACAGAAGGTAAGGTAGAAGAGAGAAATGTAGCGGAGAAAGGAATGGAGAAAACCAACCCCCCCCCCAAAAAAAAAAGGAGGGGAAAGGTTGGGGGGGGGGGAAGAATTCGAATTTTTGAATTCGAGGAAAAATCCCAGAGAGGAGATTGGGATACGAAGGAAAGAGTAAAAAAAATACACAAGCAATACGGAACATTTCAAGTGCAAAAAACGGGAGGGCGAAACTAAGTTCTAACTAAAAATCGTTGATAAAGTGACTATCAACACTAAGTAATAGTTATTCGTTAAAATCGAGCGGTTATCGATTTTTAACCAACGGGTGCGATTATTGACCGGCTCGAGTATGCAAATAGGTCGAGGGCGGAGCCCGAGACCATTTGCATACGAGAACCGGACAATAATCGCACCCGTTGGTTAAAAATCGATAATCGATCGATTTAAACAATAAATTATTTATATCACGGTTGGGACGTCAAGCTAATTCCTATTTAATTAAAACGTTTTGTGTTTGTGAAAATTGCTTCAAGAAATACGGTAATACCTTATGTCAAATCAGTGAAGGTCATTCCATTTTAATTTGTGGAGGGGGAGTGGGTGTTGGACGATTCCTTTGGCAGGTAGGCAGACTGTAGGCTACGCTCAAGTTTCTGGAAGGTGGGTGGGAGTTAGACGACGCGTCGTTTCGCAAAGTTTAGCTTGTAAGCTAGCTCGCTCGCTCTGTTCGGAAAGAATAAACTTCGATATGTGATGAAGCAGGGATAGAAGGACATTGTGCTCTCGCAAGGTACGTAATTCTTTTTGTTCGTTTGTAGTTTGAGAACTGTTTCAAATCACCAGTAATACGACTTAAACTTCCGACTTAAACTTCTAAGCTTGGACACTCTTCAGTTACGTCGTCTCAAGGCCGACCTTAATCTGACTTACTCCTTGTTGCATGGCCATGTCAGTTTTGATTATTCAAAATTCTTCGAACTGCATAGGGATAATCGGACTCGAGGGCATCCACTTAAACTGGTTTTGGGGTCTTCGCACACAAACTGCCGTAAATACTTTTTTGCTAACCGTGTTGTAAAAGTGTGGAACAGTCTTCCTGGCGAGTTGGTGATGTTGCCAACCCTGAACTCCTTTAAGGCAAAACTACATACATTGAATCTGTCCAAATTTCTGACGGATGCATAATTCTGGGCCCGTTTTAATCTCTGCTACTTTTATGTTATTTTATCTTGTATAACGACGGACTTGTGTCCAGTATTGACATTTTTAAAAATTTATTTCTTTATTTATTTATTTTTTATTTTATTTTTTTTATTGTATTTTTATCTTTGTATGACAACGGACTTCTGTCCAGTATTGACATTTTTTTTTTTTTTTTTAATATCTTTTATTTTATTTTATTGTTGTTTTATCTTTGTATATCTCTTAGCTTGGCCAGTTCTCCCCGCCACCTGTTTATACTCCATGTTAAAAATTGTTGTGCCATTTAAATTCTACTGTTAGCATCCTCCACGTCCCACTTTTAGGCTGACTTTTAGTGATCGTGTCCGATCCTTGCCAGACCTGTTGCTTCGCAACAAATATTTTTTATTTATTTATTTATTTATACCCTAATAGGTGAATCGGTAGGAATGAAGGTCATTCCATTTTAGGTTGTGGAGGGGGGAGAGAAGAGTTAAACGGAGGGAATAAACTTGGAATTGGCCAGCCAGACATGTGAGCGTTAGCAGGTAAAGGATTTCATTTGGGATATCCCGGCAAGTTAAATAATTCCTTTTGTACGTTTTCATAGCGTTACGGTTTTAACGCTGTATAATTTTGGTTGTGGTGTGTGCGTTCCCATCGCGTGATCCGGAAGTGTCAAAAGTGTTGAGTTATCGACAAAAGTGTGGATTATCGATAAAAGTGTTGGGTAACTTGATAACCCACACTTTTTGCGATGACGCACACTTCCGCTCACGGTTAACGGGATTTAACCTACGGAAATTTAGCGTGGCGTTGAGTTAGCGTGATGTCACAGCCGTGGTTTAATGTATATTAACTGTACATGCTAAATCCCCCTCATGCTCTTAACGCTACATGCCAGCTACGTGCCAAAATTTTGTAAGATGAAATAACTCTACCACAGGTAAGAGGATCGTTATTGACGTAGAAGCTGCATGTTCTCCCGTATTGTATATACGTTTGTTTTTTTCCCCTACATGTTCACTCCAGGGATAATGGTCTAAATCGTCGTTCTTTACTCTAAATATATGAGACGGAGTAAAGACGGAACTCAAACGTCTGAACACTAAAGCCTCTATAGTTAGATTCACAGTTCTACAAATGGTTTCTTTGCACAATGCTGTAGTGTAGTTTCCTTTACTCTAAAACACTATCTTCTATGCTAGGTAACAGTTGTTTGTTTTCATTTGCACGTTATTAAAAGATAAGCTATTTCAAATTTAAAAACACACTTCATAGCACTTCAGAAATAATAGGAAAATAAGTCAATGCTCACGTCAGATTGTTACTGCGAACTAAGGTCAGTGACCGAGGGTACACGGAGGTTTTTTACGTCGCTTTATCTTACGTCGCTTTACCTTACGTCGACTTGAACTAACATAGCGGTGGTTACACGGAGGTTGTAGTTGGAGTGAGTTAAAACGACTGCGGGGGTTCCTGCGTCGCGTTTATCTAATCCCCCCATCAAGCAAACCCTTTTTTATTGCCAAGTCCCCATTCAGCCAGGTGAAAGGTTGAGTCATTGCCAAGTCCCCATTGAGTGAAATGTTGCCGTCCTAGTTTCGTGACGTTTCAGCGCGCTTATTTCAACCAATCACAGGGAAGCAATCCTTAGAGCGACGTAGAAATTGGGTTTTAGGTGGGTACACAGTAGGTTGTTAAAGCGCTTCAACTCCTTACGTCGACGTATCGAGGTGGTTTGAGATAAAGCGACTTGAAATGGTTTTAGGTGGGTACACGCAGGTTCTTAAAGCGCTCTAAGCAATACATCGACGTAAGCTACGTCGACGTAAGATAAAGCGACGTAAAAAACCTCCGTGTACCCTCGGTCAGTGATACGCGCGTTGGAGAGCGACACTGATTTTTTGTTTCGCACTACGTTTAACCTTGCAATATCCCTATGGAAATCCTCTCTCCCCTGACAATATCCCCCCCCCCCCCCCGGACAATTTCCCCCAGCGCACAATTCCTCTCCCAGTACAAACAAATCAGCTGTGTAAAACAAAACCCGTTACTCATCACAAAGATAAACAAGACATATAAACAAGCAAATTCTAGTGTTTAGCTTCTCCGAACAGCTGCAACTTCCAAATCCGATTAAGCTTTTCCTTTCAAGTGCAGGGATGTGACCAGATTGGGAACGAGTCGGATGCTGTGGCAATCGTTTTTCAAGTCCCATGTGTTCCTAGGTCGATGACGTCACTGGGGCTCGTGTCCGCATGGCTTGGACGCCACAGCATTCTCCTTTCGATTGACTAGTTTCTCAGGATCCGAAGGAACCCTCACAAGTCTCGATTTGTGACGCTGGAATTCGTATTTTTCAGTCGTATAGGAAAGAAGATACGGTGAGGAATGTTCCAGAAACAAAGCTAGGGTTAAAATGTCTGTCTCGGAATTGTCTAGATAAACTTATTAAATCGTTGCGGTCTTGAAGCGATAAGAGAAGAGCCTTTTCACTTATCCCTAAACTTTTCGAACCACGGCAAGCGTTTTTTATTTGTTGGTTTTTTGGTAGGCATTTAAATTCTTTTGTAGTATACAACAAATAAACGAAAAAAATTGCTGCTGTTTCACCCATACATCGCGTTATTGGATTTAACTTCAATTTGAAACGAGGATGAAATAAAACTTACGAGGACGGTAGAAGCCGAAGAATGCAATTTTAAGCTGTTTACTTTTGGAATAGTAAAAAAAACGAAGAGTGGGGTGGTGGGCTTTCTTAGAAGCTTCGATTTACTTTGCGAGGAATGAGGTTGGGTTTGGGGGAGGGGGATTCTTAAAAGCTTGGATGTGCGTTCCGAGGAATGAGGATGGGTGGGGGGGGGGGTGCAATTGGACCATATAGCCGTCGAGCACAAAAGTCTTTTTGAAATAATCGAAAATTTTAAAGTTGTGAAGTAGTATAGAAAGTGTCTCCGTACGCCAGTGAAATGTCAGAGGTAAACCCTTCCTCTTCTGATGATAGCCTAGAGGAAGCCTTTTTAAACGTTCCATAGGCGCAGGAGGGTGACGCGGTTCGATCTTGCAATCTCTTGGATCATAGACCAAACCTCTGAAAATTCGGCTATGCAGTTTCCGCTTCAGTGGGTTCCCATGAATTTTGCTTATTTATGAATCACCAAGGATAAATAAATAAATTCCATTCCGTAGCTGAACAAATAGCGAGCGCACTTACGCGAGGAAGTTTGATCAGCTTGAGAATGTAACGAAGGGTTGACAACATTTATCTGTACTTAAACTATACTCGAGTTGTATTTGAAACGAGAATATACCATCGTCTAAGTAGTTTTGCTGCCCCACCGTTCCATCACAAACTCGTCGAAAGTAGCCTAACTCACCACGAAAGCTGACTATTGCTGAGTCACGCCACTCCCAATCCCTTCACTCCCACTCCCCACTCCACACTCGCACTCCCAACTCCCTACTCCCACTCCCATTTTCGCACACACTGGCTAAGAACGCTTTCACGGATTAAAATTTCTTCAATTCAATTTTTGCGCACACTGGCTGACAAACGGTGAATTTTGTTGGCTTCAGTCACTGAATCTGCGCATCCAGTGGCTGAAATCACAGGATGCACCGTTTAAAGAATGTGAGCGCTGAACCATCATCTTTGCATGAAACAATTTTTCTGTGGGAAGTCAATAAATAAGCTTGCGTAGAACAAAAGTTGAAACCTTTAGCACGGCTGCTTTGGCATTTTCCTTTTCTGGGAGAGGAAAGAAGTAAATCGCCGGCCTATGGCGGCTTAATAATAGCTCATTATTGATTTGTTTTCACTCACAGAGTTTTGATTGTAAACGACTACTTTGCTAGATAGCAATGATCAGCCTCGTGCTCAGCAGTGATTGTTGTTGTTTACTTTGATACAATTCAGCTCAGCTCTGAAAGCCTTCATCTGCGAATTAAATAAGCCATTGCATCGTTTCCAGCTGCCAATTTCGAGGCCAACGTAGCTTAGTTTGATTTAAAACTATACGCATTTAGGTTAAACATGGATTCTTTTATTTTACCCATCAACAATCAACGGTTTGGACGATAGTTTTCAATCCTTGGCACGTGCACCAGGAATTGTTAGGCACCGTAGCAAAGACATTACACGCGCACGAAAACAATGAGAAGCGGTTAAAGTGATTGTTGTTCTTCCGGTTTTCCTTTTAGCCTTCCTTTTAGCAGGCCTCTAGGATTATTATGTAGATTTAAAGTCAACTATTTACGTTTCATTGAAGTACTGCATTCAAAATTTAACGTGCTGCAGTTGCTTCTACCTCCAGCGCTTCGAACATTAGCGCCGATTAGGCAGAACGTACTTGGACGGAAAGCTGATGCTGGCTGAACGTTTTGCCACCAAGGTACCGATGCGTTGCTGGGAAGTCGAATCACGCATCACATGACTATCAGGTACGCTTTATTTGTTTATAAATTGGTTTTGGCCTAGTAAATGTAGTTCGGTCACACTTGCGTTAAGAGGCGAAGACCAGGAACCAGACTATTCGGTCACAAAAACAACATGGAGGGGTAAAGCCGACAGTTTAACTGATAAAATACCGTGTGGTCGTTTTATCTGTGTCAAGGAGGCGTGATTGGGTGATGGCTGGTGATAGATGGCTTCCCATTGGCTAAATTGCAGTTAGAAAATTATGAAGGTACATTCTCAGGATAAAGTCTGTGGTGTGTGATACAATTAGAATGCAGGTTATTCGTGCCTCGTGAACAGGATGTGCAGCCGCCCAAAGAAATAGTCCCAGTTCAAATAACAAAACGACGCAAAAATACGTTACATTCGGCATTAAAATTACACTGGGGCCGTTGGTTATTACCTGTGGTAATTATAATGTCGACAAAACGCATCTCAGTCTTGTTATGATAAACTAAGGCTATTTCTTTGAGAGGCTGGACATACCGATGACGAGTTTGTGATTAAAATAATGCATTTTAATTGTGTTAGGGAGGGAAACCTCAATGACTCGACTGGGAAACCTCACATCATAGCAGGGCGGCCGTAATAATATCCAGCATAACCCAGAGTAGCTCTCATAGCGGTCACGTCCCGTTTCACCGAATCCCAATTTGTTGGATCGAGTTTTACCAAAGAGAAAGCAGATTAAACGGCAAATTCCATTTTGTCAAATCTTGTTACGCAAATACCGTTCATGAAATTTGAGGCAAACGAAATTTGATACATTATTCGTGTGTACTGGTCAAACATTCATGCACAAACATCCGTTTCGCTGAATCCCGTTTCGCAGAATAATTTCTTTCAAATTACGTGCCTCGTTCTCACTGCCGCGCTTGTTACGCTGGGCTAAACAATTATAACAATCATAAACCGCAACTAATGATAAATTCCTTCCAGTTAGGCATGCATCTATAACTTTGAAATGTTAAATATTTAAAGATTGTGCGAAACGGGACTCTGCAAAACGGGAATTCCCATTTGGGCAAGGGTGTAACTATCATGGGTGTAACTAACTATTGTTAAAATAGAACCTTGGCATTGACGTAGTGACGACCAAGCATCCCAAACAATATTTAAAGTACACGTTTATCCTTCTGTATTGCCAGTTTACAAAATGCAAATAAATAACTTGCTCTTATTCTGCCACTGCTTATCTCTGTTAAGTGTCTCTTTTAAATCCCCATTACATAGGAATTGTGTATTAAATTTCGTGTACGTAACATTTTTTTTCAAGTTAGATTTAGCGTAACGGGGTTTGGCGGAAACGGGATTTGCGCTTCACGCAAAAGCTTTCTGCTATCATTTTGGCAAAACGGGATTTGGCGAAACGGGAATTCACCCTCATAGTCAATAAAGAAAGCTTGCCGTCTCTCGTTCTAACTCGTGGGTTTCTGCCAGTGTCCCCTTTTCATTTATCGACCAGATCAACTTCTTCCCGCGGCTGGGATGAAATCTGCCACCCCTCAGACACAATCTCCCCTTCGTATGTTAGATACCTTCTTTCTTAATCGGAACTTTTCATATTATTTAATATAATGTAATTTTGTTGCGAATACAACGGGTCTAGCAAGGACTGGGGAGTGGTGGCTAACAGCCAGCCGCAATTAAAAATAATTAAAAAAAAGTTGTATACAATATAATAAAAATAAAATACGGGCAGGAAATGGTATTGTTGGACGTGGGCAGGGGGGCACGAATGCCTTACCACCTAGGTTAGACCTGCCAGGGACTCTAAGGTCGCCGATGAAAACGCCAAACGTGCAGGACATGGAAAAAGGGTGGGGCGGGGGGTATGGACCATAAACAACGACACTTACAACCTGTATGACAAAAAGGTAAAAATGTTAAAAATGTTCAAAACCAATGCATCCACGTATATGTATTTGTCATATGTCATCACCAACTGGAGATGAAAAAACCAAAATACAAAAAGAAAATTAAAATTAGGCTATGATAATAAATAAATAGTAGATAAAGAAATATGCTGCTCGTGCCCAGGCACGTTTCGGAAGGGGTGTAAGCTGCCGACACCACACCCAAAACCATGTTATTTCATGCAAATTTGTTGCGATCGAGTTTTTTTGTTTTGTTTTTTGCTGTCTTTCAACTCACCAACGCATCCATCCGCACCTAAATCACTCACGTCACTCGCGTGCTAATGTCAACGTCCCAACTTCCTTTTCACAGTACGGGACTCATTTAATAGAACCTTCTAAAAAAAAAAAAGGAAAACAAAAAAAGGAGTAATTTCTCCAAGGATCAAGCGCTCTTTCTCCGAACTCCCGAGTCTAATTAAAAAGAGGTCTGAGAATAAGTTAGGCAACGGCAATTCAACTCCAGTCTGTCAGATCGAAACAATTCTGATTAATTCTGGTGGTGAGAGCTCACGACAGCCAAGAAACTTCTCAGCCTTAGAAGAACTTAATTTCGCTTTCAGGTGAAAAGAAAACTCAAGCTTGCACGAAAATTCTTGCTTTCTAAATTTTTAAATCTTAGCTGACCCTTTGTTAATCGAGAATACGGCGGATAACACGTACTAACCGTGTTATGGCTGTATTTTTTCTGATTTTTTAAAAATCTTCTTCGTTGTTGCCTGTACTATGAGCTAAGGCTGTTAAGACTAAATGCGAGTTGGAGATAAATAGATAAACGGCTCAACTATCAGCCAATCAAACGCAAGATGCAGGTTTTTAACGCTTTTGCACGTCAATTTTGTACTCTTGTACTTGAATTTAACACTTTTGTAGGCTACTTAAATGTAACGTTAGTGGATTTAAAATTATCACGCTTTGGTTTGGATTTAACGAACTTGTATTTATATTTAAAACTTGTGCACTTGAAATTAAAGCACTGAAACAAACTCTTCGAACTGTTTAATATTTTAATGACTAAACAAAATTTCAATATTATAAATAATAATATTATAATAAGTTTGTTGCAAACGCAACCGGTATGGCAAAGACCTGGTGGTCATTAACGCCATCCGAAGTTAAAACAAAAAATTATAAATCACAATAGTTTAAGAGTTTAAAAGTTTCAAACGAAGATGATGGCCCGGCTGTAGAGGAAGGTTAGATGATATTAAATTGGGGTCACGTCTGCCTTACCACCAAGGTTAGACCTACCAAGGATACAATGATCCCCGATGGCATCGCCAAACGTGAGGGACAATTAAGGGGAAAGACCGGGTATCATTGTCAATGTTTATAAAATATTTAAAAAATAAAATAAATGCATCGCAGTTTAAAGCTTGACCTAAACCAAATGTCAATCTTAATCAAGATAAAAAAAAAACTCATAATAACAAAGCTATGGTAACCAGAAAAGACAAAATATTAGAGGCTACAAAATTACAATGAAAAACAAAACTACGAACAAATTTAGTACGCCTTAATTTCAACTAGCAGAGTCGCTCGCTTCGCTCGCTCATTCCACGTCGTCTCGGTACGGTCGATGAGCTTTCATGCTGCAACTCTTTCAATGCAATACAAAACCAATTTTAAGGTCTATATGTAGTGTGTTGCAAAATACGTGGTCCTTTAATGTTATTTTTGGCGTGCATCCTTCTCCAGATCGTTTCTCTTCGCCCGAGGAGGTTTGCATGAAGAAACTATGACGTCATGAACAAACATCAAGAGGGTTAAAAAAAATTTTGACGTTAATTTGTGGGTTTTCCGCTTGTTTGAGGGTCATAATATAAATTTACATCGATGGAAATAGGTCTATCCGAAGCGCAATTTAATTATCTGTCGTTTGGTCCACCGTCCTACTCCCATATTTGTAGGTACTTTTGTTCAAGAGGAGTAGAGGTAGAAACGCACACGCACATCATACGTTTTTAATGATGTAGGTAGAATTCACAATTACGTAAACCATTAACATTCCACTCTTAAAGTATCTTACCGGCTCCTAGAGTAGGTTCGCTACATACGTTACGACCATGCTTTACTGGTGGCTAGTTGTGACATAAAATTTTTAATGAACAGAAGTCATAATACATTGTTGAGACAAATTTAAATTTTGTTTATTTTCAGGTAATTTTGTAGGCTCTAATATTTGTGATTATTTTATAATATTGTGATTTTGTTTCGTAATTTTGTTGTTACGTAATTTGGTTTAGTCATTAAACCATTACATAATTCGAAAGAGTTTGTTTCAATGCTTTAATTTCAAGTGCATAAATGTTTAATCCAAAGCCAAGAGTCTTAATTAGAATTTAGAAATCCACTCACGTTAAAATTTAAGTACAAAAGTGTTAAATCCTAGTACAAAAGTATCAAACTGACGTGCAAAACATAAAACAAAAGTCCAAAACCTGTAAAACAATGAACTCATCACCCCACTGCTTTGAATTTTGGGGAAAAAAAAGCTGTTGGATTTTTTTTTTTTGTGTGTTGAAGTGTCCTGTGATTACAGCTTCAAATAAGTTTCAGAATATTGTGATTACAGCTTCAGCGTGGCTTAAAAACCAAGTAGGTACCCGAATATGCGTCTCGTTGTGTTTGTAATAGTACCGCCAATGCAATGACGACAAGTGTTGAGTGATGTTTTCTGTTTAAGAAAGGCTGCATAGTAAAATCCCAGAGACATTCCGTAAAAACCCAATATATACATGCCTGTTACAACTGGTTTAACGCTTCAAGGCTTTCTTCTTGGATACTGAACCTAGACTAATGGATAGTCTCGACGGATGAAATTTGAAGCCGAAGTCTGGAGTTACGAAGCCTCTTCTTAGGCCTCTTCTCTAAGGATTAATTCAGTGGTTCTCGGGATTGTTTCAAAATAAAATTGATGCGAGCGGGCAGTGTTTTTTTTTTCTTTACGTTTTAGTCGTGATTTTTCAGATGCGGACGATTGCTTTTTTTTTTAACCAAACAAAATGAAATCAGTAGGTTTTGTTGTCGAGTACAATATCTATGTTTAATGCCAGTATCAGCGTACAAAAATTCCACTTTTGATAAAAGTCGTTCTTCAGATCCAAGTTTTTAGTTGTGTGATATGCCTCTGAACGATCCTTGGATTCGTTTCTAGGCGATCATGTGAATGGAGCTAAGAACTGATGTGGTCATCGGCTCCACGTTATGTTTGGTGGAAGTGCTGATGCCTGATTGGTCCTTTTATTTTAGACAATGTCATAAAACACATTTCATGCGCTAAAAAAAAAAAGATGCGTGCGCTCCTGAGAACCACTTAGTTGATTTTTAGTGGCCTCATGTTAAGCTTCACGTCACTTTTAAAATTGTTTAATGTTGCAATGAAAATTCGTGTTGTTGTTCTTGGAGCGCATTTTCTATCAGTCCTACTTAACTGTTCGTTTGACTTTTATCCAGATGCAGCTCCCAGTTACCGAGGTATTTATCGGTGAATAAACGCAAACAACAATGGGGAATAATTAGTTGCAAAGCCAAAATATAAATGCCTGCTTTTTGGAGGGGCGGGGACTTTTTTGGGGAAGAACTTGTCCTTACCAAACAGGATGGAGAGGTTCCAAGCTGAGCACTTGGTCCATGGTTATTGCACCCTGCTCAGCAGATGGTTAACATTTAAATAACACGGAGTTCAGTGTAACGTAACGTTTGTCCAAAGGATTTAAGGCTTGACATATTATTTGATAAAACTTATTTTTGATTCAGCATATTCTTTCATTAATGTCACTTTTATATTTTGGCCTTTGCTTTACAGTGAAGCTTGTACCATCTACTGCAACGATAATTAAGAACGAATAACGAAAGAAAGCAATTTATAATTGCAGAACCATCAGCTTAGGTATAAAGCTCGTCCACCAATTCTGGCATGCTAATACGCCAGAAAGAAGCCAATTTTTCTCATATGCAAATTGAACACTACACGGGGGCACTTACTTAAACTTAGCAAAACCCGTTTCGCGCACAGATTGTAGGAAATTCTTCTTTGCGTTTACGTGTTGTCGGAGCTTGGAACTCCCTTTCCGAAGTTGTTGTCATTGCACCCTCCGTGAGGTGTTTATACGCCGTTTGGAAGAACATTCACTTACTAGGTTTCTCATACGAAATTACCATCCCTGACAATTCTCTCTTTTTTTTTACAAGGAACGGATTTAGTGGCCTACGTCCTTCCGTCATCCTGACCATTAAAGGTCAAAGTTATATTTATTATTTATTTTTATTATTATTATTTTTTTTCTTGTGAAACCATATAAATACTTGGAAAATGCTGCTGTAGAGCACCGATCATCCCAAACAGGAATGATGAAGCTTGGCTGGCTTGATTATGGTCCTAGGCTTGATCAGATTATACGTTCCACAGAAAGAGACATTAATTTGCGACAGGTAACACGTAAAAATTGTATGAAGCCTAAGGGCGCGTTTATGCAATGACTCACCTTTGCATTCTCGCAGCTAGAAGCGAGAAATTGTGTGAAATTCCAACATGGCGGTTGTTTTAGCTCTGCAGCTCCCAACGAAACGAGTTAATAATTGAGTTTTGAAGCGATTGGGAAAATGTTCGTGCATGTTCTGCCAAAGCTTTGTCGAGTGTCTATTATTTGAAGGCAACACACTAGCGTGTGTCTACATTTAGCATGTGTCATCTCGATGGGGAGTTGATTCTGCATTGCAGCAGTCAGATGCATTATCGTGGCAAACAATCTTGGAAACAATGTTAACAGAACAAGATACAACGACAGCGTAACTTTTTTTCCCGCGCACAAACATCGTAACACTTTGTTCGAGCGAACCCTAATTCGGTCTTGTGGGCCTTGCCTATTGTTGCCCCATTGTTGCATGCTGCAAACATTGCATTTTGGGGCCTCCTCGGCGCCTGCTCCTGTCCATTTGCTAAAAATTCTCGTGCGCAAACGAACTCTAATACACTTGCTAATTATGGGACTACGTTCCAGTCTTGGTCTCATGATAGCATGTAATTTCTTTTCGTCGAAATGGCTGCAGCACCCGACTGCTAAAACGGACGTTTGTTTATTTAATAGAAAAAGAACAAGGCACCAGTCCAAGGTTGATATTGATGCCCCGTAACCAACCCAGTCCAAAATAAAATAAGGAAAAATGTGTGTCAATACGTTGAGCTGAACAGGAGACAACGCAGAGGAACCAAGCCTTAACGAATAGCAGCTCAATTTATAGTGATTTCATTTGATTTAATTCAATGGGTCTACGCATCACATAAACCCATGCATAGTATGGCTACTGTTTTCTTTTACGTGTCGATGAGTCACGGAATGTATGAATTCATCAGCGCTACACTAATTCACACGTCGACCAATTTACTTCAGGTAACTTAGAATCTTAACTTATGCACATTTCCGTGGGGGAGAAAAATAAGAAAAAAGAAAAACATTTAAGAGAACCAGTAATATAATAACCATTCTGCTAAACAAAATTAAATTATTAAGCATTAACCAGACAAACATGCTATGATTTTTAAAAATAGTGACGTAATTTCGTAGCAGCAGATTTGGCAAGTTACATATTTTTTTTTGGGGGGGGGGGGGGCGGCCGGGGGAGGATGGCGATCGTTTCCCTCTGTAACCGTGCTTGCATCGAAACCACAACCGGAGCTTCATTATTCTTCTATTCTGGCAGTGAATTTCCTTTCTGATTGGCTGGGATGAAGGGTATTTACTGTTCCTGCACTAAGTAAGGCGCCCCCACAGTTCTGATTGCGTACTGCCTGAGGTAACACTGCCAGATGCACGATCCATTCTGCTAGCGTGTGCTCGATCGAGTGAAATTTGCTTGTGCACTCGTAACATGTGCGCTCACTCTGCGGAATCGTAAGGTGACTCATTATAGTTACACTATTGATTTTGATTCGATTCTTTTTGTCTCTAAGAATAAGAACGTCTAAGTTTTAGTAGAAATTAATCTACAGCAGCATCAAACGTGAAACCGTAACTCCCAAGTAAACTGTCATTTGGAGTGCTTTTGTACGGCATTTCCATTCAAACAAAACCCACACTGACACAATCCTTTGTCGTAGTAGAAGATAAAACAGATTTATCGACACCATTGCCTGGCATATGCGGTAGAATTATGACATAAAAGTTGATGACACCAT
>JAHWFP010164178.1:0-27356 GCA_023313725.1 Lithobius niger
CCCCCCCCCCTCCCCCAGACAAAACTGCGCTTTTCGTATACCCATCGAGACTGTCTGCAGATGATTCCTGTAGCCAAGATTAGTACTCTCCACACCGACAGTTACAATCAGATGTATGGAAACGTGTCTCGTTTTTAACGAAAAGATGTGTTGGATTAAAAAGGTTCTGTAACATGTTCCTTACACCCATCTTTTTTTCAAGATTCATACAATAAGTATGATGAACACACTGTTTACTTGTATGTCCACATCCATGACATAGTTAGGATCTGAAAGACTTAAGAAGCCAAGAAACCAGGTGCCAAGGCTCTTTATACAAAGTTATTTCTAAAAACTAAACATGCAAAAATGGTACTAATAGCCTCAAAATCTTGTAACACTGTCATCATGGGGGGCTCAGAAGCTGAGCCAGTTTAGAAATTTTGACTGCTGAAAGTGCCATTTTTTAGGTCCTAAAATGACTTTTTCTTCCAGTTGGGGCCCCCCCCCCCCACCTCTTGACGGGACCTGAAAAATTTATGATCCCCCCTCGAGAGTACCCAAGAACTTCATGATCCCCAATCCCCCCCCCCCCCCCCCCCAGCGATAAATAATGACCGGTCTCTAATAGCTGGGTGCAGCAGCAGCATCTACTATTCTGTTTCGTTTTCATCAATATCCCCGTGCATAAACATATAAACTAAAACTTTTTTTTGTCTGGATTTATGTGTTGTGTTGACTGTTGACAGGTCATATTGTGTTGTGGTGATTGGTGGTGTGTTGTTGTTATATAATAAATTGTGTCGATATTTTTCCACCCCCCCCCCTAAAATGACAGTGAGGAGTTGCTCCTCGCTGACCCCCCCCCCCTCTGTAGGCACCACTGTTTCGGTTACATGGCAGGAGGCAGCACTCTGTTTCAAAAGGGGAACCAACTTTTGGGGGAACCAACAGCAGCAGCAGCAGCACCATCATCATCATCATCATCATCATCATCATCATCATAGTGTGTGCCTTCATAATTGCCCTAACTCGGCACGCCCCATTTGGCGATGAGGATTAACTCTAAAAGATGTTAAATTATTGAATTTAACTTAATTACTTCCCTGACAACACCAAACTGGCCACAATCCCGTGCTATGGCTTGGCAGCGGCTAGAGGCAGTAGGCAGTATATGCATAGTTTAAATTTTGAGAAAAATGCAATTTACTCACAGTCAGTAAAGTATTTATTACTTACTTCTCGCAGGCTGTCTCTAGTATATACTGAACTTCAAGCAGTTCAGCACCTATAGAGAAAAGAGAGAGATTGGTTGGGAGGTTGCTTTCGGGGGATTGGGGTAGCGTTCTCTTGTTTACAGCCAAGGGTGGAGTGCTGGATATGAGGGTGATGTTGTGGAAAGCTGGCAAGGAAGAAGAGGATGAGACCTTGGAGCATGCTTTGGATTCCAACTGCAGTACGAGGACGAATGGATGGACGATGTTCAGCAGAACAAGACTAGTTGAGTTGTATCAGTTCAATTTGGGTTTATTTCTTCACGATAAATATTTCTTCCCCAGGCATCATTTGGTGGGGGTCAAAAGTGAAAGCTTGCATGAGGAAATTATTATTGTTATTATTATTTATTCCCAATCAGACCGCAAAATGGCCCATACATACAACAACAAATGACTGGCCTAAGTTACACTAACAACATAACAATTGAAAAACATAATCGAAGCTAAAAGAAACCCGGTGCAGGCAGACAGCTACATAGAGTCCCCATACAACACCGAATGCCATACATTCATGGTACCCCCTCTTTGACTAGCAAAGTGAGTGACTGTGTGTACGAAAGTGTTGGTAGACGCAAGGACCCCTAAACGGAAGCCCCAAACTGCCTTCCTCCTGATAGCAGCAGCCGACAAAAGATTGTTTTCTGCAAGCAGCTGACTAGCACTAGATTTAGTAAATTACACAGGGAGCCCCTGCGGTAAATTACTGCAAATGTGTTAGCAAAAGCAGCGTACATGATGGTGTCAGTCATTTGTTAAGAAAGCAGCGCAGTTTATAATAATTTACAAATCATTACGTTACACTGGCGGCGAGGAATGTACAAATCAATGCAGGAAGGCCCAAATGTGTTTGGTAAAAGTAGGTAGATAGGACCATTTGCTAAGAAATCATCACAAAAAGAAAAAAAACCTCACATGAACCCAACCATGTTCTCAGCAGAAAGGTAAAGACAAGATGACTTTATCACATTTTCCCAGGTTTTGAAATTGGGAGAGGGCAAGCTTCAATCGGTGCTCAATGGGAAAAGGGGACTTCAGGATTTGAAAACTATTTAGCAGCATGCCAACATATACAAAACCAGAACCAAGTTCCCATACTACCCTTCGTTTTGTATGGAAATTGACCACGAAAATGTGGAAAAGATTTCATCTGTTTCCCTCTGGCCCAATGGAACACTAATTGCCAAGTTTAGAAGTACTCTTAAGAAAGAAAACATCCTCACTTCTTCATTGAAGATGAAGCAGCCAAGGCCAGCTACTCCATCGCAAGCAGAATTATCTGAACCCGCTGTGCAATCATCTAACTTACCACTTCTCCCCAACCCCGGATCCCTCTCACCATCTTGCACCGTACTCATCACGAACCACCTCCTCCACCAATTCACCAAGAGTGTGTATATATTTTGAATTTAGCACCGATGTATCAATATCGGTATCTGTATCTGTATCGGTAGCAATACCGATGCACAACCTGATACTTCGCATCGATATTAAAATTAACTTATTAAAATTAACAGCATCAGTCTTTTACAACGTCCATTTCTTATCATTATTTATTAAATAATAGCTTAAGCTTAGTAGACTACATTCACTTCTACTCATGCACGACAATATTGCTTCCAGATTCTTCACTCAGCTCAGTAGTCCAGTCAGTGAGCCAATCAGCTCTCATCCAATGCTCTGCAATCATTGCACAATCCCTGCAAACAATAGAAACAGGATGCAGATCTTGCCTTAAATAGAGGTCTCTTGAAGAAATAAACTCTCTCTCTCCCAATTTATTTGGACCCCACTTGCCACCAGTTACAAGTCAATGCCACCAGTCAATGCCCTCTGGTTCAGGACCCTTTTGCAGCACTGACAAAGATAAGTTGAATTTTGATCGCATGTAGACTTAGATTAATTTCAAGGGGAGTCCCTTCTTCAAAGACTAGGTCCAGTCCAGTGTTAAGCAAGGTGCATCTTAATTCGATCCGCACTTACTTTATTTAATTTAAGAGTGCTTTTAAATAATTTGCAGAGAATTAACGGGAATTAAGAGGGAGCCAATTTAATCCTAAATGATCGCGTTAAACATATTTGGACCGAAATCTTGTGTGGACTCCCATCTATTGCTCAGTAATTGCGATTTATGTGTTGTTGCTAGAATTATTGATTGTTGTAACCGTACCGCTGTTGATCTCCATAGAGCCTTAACAGAGATTTACGACAGATTTACAAGAGTTTGAGCCCATTCTCTCAATGCTCCAACCAACATCTACACCCCAGCTCCTTCCAAGTCCACCATGCGTAACACTCCATTACTCCTTTCAGCCACCCAGGTCCAGCCACCCAGGCTTAGTGTGATGTATCCGCAGAAGACTGTGGAATGGCACCCTACAGGAGGCCGACTGCTATAGGAGGTCGTGTTTTGGGAGACTAGGCATCCGTGGCTAAGATGCTTATGCTTCCCCCCCCCCCCAGGCGCAGCGTGATATCTGGAAAAGCATAGAGTAGTCAGAGGGCTAGAGATGAGACAAGTCAAACAGTCATGGGCGGCAAGTGTTTAAACCCGGGTTGTGCTGAAGGAACCTCGAGACAGCAACAATGCTAAAACGTAAAAGAGACAACACTCAAGTGGAGATGTTTGGGATTGAATCAGAAAAGCGCAAGGGACTGGGGCTGCAGTGTTGTCAGCTGGAAGGACCGCAGGATTTGTAGCTGTGACTGTGGATTGTAGCTTTTAGTTGCAACAAAGAAAGGCGATCGGCGCCCAACGAGAAACAAGTTGAAACTGTGAAGAAAGTAGTGGCCAAAAGTCTGGAGACTCCAAATGAACTAACAGTAGCGTGTGGTTTGCTTCACAGCGTGAGGTGAGGGTCAATCAGGAACTTGAAAACCAGTGAATCATGGAAGGGCCCTGGATCGCAGGGCGACATTCTTAGCTAGTAGGTGACAGGAGACACATGGCAATTGTCTGGTTGGCAAGTTTGAGCAGAGTGCGAATCTCCAGCATACTGGAATGAAGATTGGTGCACTGTCGAATTATCAGATGCCACAAACACGGAGACTGTGAAATTCAGGCGAAGAGGATGCTGCTGACCCAGTGTAGACGATACAGTCGCTTACGGGGCGAACGGACTGGTTGTCCCAAGTCGTAGGGCCTGTCTAAGTGAAGCAGCGGTAGCGGTTGTGCGCGCTATTGTGCGGAGGATGAAATGGCCGCAAGGTGTGTCATCACAGGACCGAAGGAGACTGGGCGAGTAGACCGGCCCGCCGACGTATTGAGCCCAAATGGAGACCGACGTGTCTTCCAATGCAGTTTAAAGTTGCGTGTGCCCGAGAGGTCCTTTCAAGAATAGAAACAAACATGGAATTGCAATGAACATGGACAGTCCTGGGTCGTCAGGAACCAGTTGTCATGCATAAGCGGTTCATTTCACCTGAGGTTGTGAACAGTAGCAGCACAGAGATCGTCAAGCTCCGAGATAAAGAAAATGGCGAGGTTTATGTTGTAGACACCAGGGGGATTGGCAGCGGAGCCACAAGGCAGGGATGCTATTGATCCTAGGTGGAGAACTTAGGCTAGGTCGTCACACTGGTTCCATATTCATTGTAGGGAGACCAAAAGTAGTCGGAGGAGACTTAAACGGACACTCGACAGGTGGAAAGCCTGAGGGAGCCTGAGGCTCAGGAGTGTGTAAGGTGAGCCCGGGTGGGCTGGCAAAGGCTTGGACGTCGTCCCCTTGGGTGTCTTGGTGGTTGGTTGTAGTTGCTTGCCAAGCCCTGTGCACTGAACACAGGATGAGAATAGCACAAGAACCAATGGATGAGCAGGCGGAGGAGGTCCTAGGAGACGCTGGGATGACGGCGGCGAATTCGCAATGGTGGGGCCAGGGACACAAAGTACCGGAGTAGAAACTGCAAGGTCAGTATTCTGCAACGAGGGATCATAGTCATGGAGTTGTTGCTGCAGGCCCTGGAAAGGAAATGTGAAAAACTATGTCCACCCGCGGACAACAGAAAGACGGGACAGCAGTTATGGCCGACATCAAAGGAAGGTGGAACATCACAGTCCGTTAGGAGGCATCAGTCGTGAATGGCCATAACAAGGCGACGTCAGGAGTTGGTCATAGCTGGATGCATATAAAACGGTCCCATGATTATGTTGTAAGCAGTGTCGATCGAAAAGAGACATGTCTAGACACGACCAACGGAGACGAGGGGCCCGGAGGGACGTAGGTGCCAAGTTGGTTCGGTTCCTTGCATTCGCTTTGTGATGCTGGACGAAAGACTCCTAGCACACAACTGGAGGCTAGTGGAGGCTATGACAGCCCCCCCCCCCCACCATTCGGGACCCTGTATCGCACCAAGAAGGGCTGAAACCTTGATGTGTATGTCTTCTGCAGTTACCTGTAGTAGTGACCCAAAACAGGGAAGAAGCGTTGTCTGACTAGCGGCCGCGGTTCTAGAATGACTTAATGTGATACTATTGTCCCACTGGGCGTCCCTAACAGACCCATAGGCCTGGGGGACCGTGAACTGATGCCTGAGGGGACTGCGACCTGGGCTTAAGAAGTAAAAAACGTTGACCAAAAAAATGGTGAGGTCTGGAAGCGACCAAATGAAGGCGTAGTCGGCAAACGTTGGTTTGTTTTTCTTCACCTTCTCATGATGCAGGACGAAGTATCACTGGAGGTCTGGCCAAGAGACGGACCTAGTGGAGGCCAGATGGCTCCCGTCCCTATTTCGTACCGAAGCATTAAAGGCCGAAATGTTGAAAAGCCACTGGTGTAATGGCTGAGGTCCGAAGGTGACTCGGCGGAAGACTGTGATAATTTTAGGAGTCCCTAACAGGCCCGAGGGCCCGGGGGACCATAGACCGGAGAACGGCTGAAACGCAGGAGTAAAGAGGCGGCAAGGACTAAATAGTGGAGTGGACGAGCTCGTTGTGGCCAAAGTCCTTTAGGACCGGAGACGAGGGCCTAACACTTGACTATGGACGAAACGAGTCACCTTGGTGCCGATGAGTGTTTTGGTTTTTCCGAAAGGAACAGTGTCTGAAAGGGCCAGGAAGATTCAATGAGCCATTTCCAGTAGACGAGGATCGCCGGACTGCAGAACGTACTGAAGCCCTGAAGATAATTCTTGATGCCTAAAGATCTGCGGACCACTCAATGGGCCGAGGTCCAGAAGGCGCACCGATGTGGCACGGGCCGACGGCAGCAGTGGAGGACTGTAGTTGCAGCGGAGAAAGCAGCATGCTGTATTCGGCTGGCAGAAAAAGACAGGGATGGCTCGGGAGGCAGACCGGGACCAGACAGTCTGAAGGGGCAGTCCAGGGCCGAGATCAGAGCTCGGAACTTGCGTTGGCAAGACGGTCCCGCCTTCCATTCGCTGCTGCAGTATTGTAGTCATAGTACGAACGACAGTGCCTTGAGTTGTAGCCGGATGTCACTTCTTGTGTAATTGTTACATTGCGAGAAAGGGAGAGGGGCGCAAGCGCCAGTGGGCAGGCCCAAAGATGATAAGGTGAACCAAAGTGGACGTGAAGAGTCCAGAGTCGACGGAAAACAGCATCCAATAGGCACACTCCATGGTTCGGAACGTTCAGGGACCTCCAGGGAACGGCCAAGGAGTAGCTAAAAGGAGCCGGACAGAAGGAAGAAGCTGTTATGGAAACCAAGACAGGCAGGCGAGCGCCCAAAGGCGACAGCAGTGGTCACCTGGAAGAAAAATACTCTTGGAAGGGTAGACAGGGACCATGTCACGAATAACTGTGGCTTGGATGAGAACAGTCGGCGAACACAACGAGGCAGGGCTAGCTGCAACATCCCGTTGTAGTCGATGGATTCTTGAGAAGGTAGGTGGCAGGCCGACGTGTCGGTAGGGCGCCTGGGAGCTTGGGTCGAGGCATGCGTCACAACAGAAACAACAGCTGATGAAATAAGCATCCACTTCAAAAAGTTAGGTGGTGGACAAAAGGCCCAGGGCCCGGGCGTCAGTCGCCGGTCCCCGAGCCCCGGGAGTATGGACGTATTCTTGCTAGCTGGAAGAACCAACTGAGGTAGACAGCAGCGTCTTCAAGAAGACAGGTGGACAGCAAGTCGCGGTCCACAAAAGGACCCAGGAACAGGCGTTGGGGCCTGGTCCCCAAACCTCGGGCGACTGGACACATGGGCGCACTTCCGAAGTAGCACAGGGACGTCCAAGCGCTGGAACGCCACAGTGGCCAAGGTCTGCGGACAGCAGAGCCGAAACTTCAGGTCAAAGGAGGCTGGGCCAAGAGCCCAAGTGAATGTCCTCTTTGGGGACTGGCAGACAGATGCCAGGACGGTCTGCCAAGCTTGTGGCCAAAAAGTAGGGTCAAAAGGGATTGGGCCAAGAGCCCAAATAGCTGAGATGGTGCTGTCACATGGGATGATTGCAACGACAGATGACAGGTTGGGCGCCAAAAGATGACAGGTCAAGGAGAATCCCAACAGGATAGGTCCTGTCGGCGACGCAGACAAAAGGCTGACCAAGGGAACGGCCTGTCCGGAGGAATCCATGGTTCCAAAGAGGTGGTCGGTCATTGAGTACGACAGGAGGCTGGGCACAATCGAAAGGGGCAATGAGCTGAACTTGCAACACAAATCGAAAGGCAAGCCTAAAGCGGGAAAGGTAAATGGCGTCCGCGCACATCGGACGCTAGAGAACAAGAGATGAAATGTGGTCGTGCCTCGGCGCTTTTATACGAGGGGTGCACAGCGCATGCGCACATGGGTTACCTGCAAACTTTAATGTCTAGGGAAAGAGCATTCGAGAACAAGAAAGCTAAAATATAAGTAAATTATATTTTTGGTGGCAACTAAAAATCTATTGTTAATTTATTTCCTACGCTTTATTTAGTATATTGACAATGCAAGGCAGACGTAATTATAACCACAATTTAAGTTAATGTACTAGGCACGGTATTGGAAGGCATACATAAAACAACCCCCCAAAAGTGCTGAATTGTCAACTGCAGCTAGTACAGATTGACTAATTCAACACGGTGTCCTTCCCTTTCACATATGATATAGAAGGTGACGTCAACTATCGATTGACTACCACGGCCCTGGTAGACTTCTATAGTTCTTAAATATTTTAGGGAGCACTGCTGCGTGCATCCATAATCTCTCCCACCCACCTCCACTTGCAAGTGAGCAATCTAACGTATGGATCATTGCCACTACATATTGGTTGGGAAAAAATGGGGAAAGAGATGAAAGCATAGTGCAGGCTGAATGGGACTCGTGAAGCCCACAGGAAAACTCAACAACCACTCAAAACTTAAAGGGCAATTACATCCATTTTGACACGCATGTTTGACTTTTGGATCACTTAGGGATAACTAAACACAAGAATTGCGGTAAGAATATGTTACGTACGTCCGATATAGCAATTTAATTACTGCATCACCAAACACGACACGGAGGTCACCATTGCATGGCTTGCGTCTTTCCTCACCAACCGGCACCAGAAGTGTAGTGTGGACGGTCATCTCTCTGCCTCAGTGGAAGTAGTCAGTGGAGTACCACAGGGGAGTGTCCTTGGTCCACTCCTCTTCATTCTTTTCATGAACACCCTGTACGTACATCTTCAAAGTGACAATTGTATTTTCCTCGATGACACCAAGATCTTCGCCGTCTCAAACGATCTCGCTGGCACTGCGAAACTCCAAGCCGATATCTCCAACATGGTGTCCTGGACGCAAGCCATGGACATGGACCTTAACGGGAGTAAGTGTGCAGTTCTGAGGTTTGGCACCCAACATCACCAAGCTGACTATCGCCTTAGCCCAGGAACGCCAATGACAGAGAAGAATTCACAACGAGATCTTGGCATCGTCATTGACTGCGACCTGAACTTCTCCAAACACATTCAGGCTGCCGTGGCTAAGGCTTATGGGGCCCTCGCCATCATCCGGACCACCTTCTCAACCCTCCCAAGGAAGACCTTCCTCATGCTGTACCGCAGCAAAGTTCGCAGCATTCTGGAGTATGCAGGCCAAGCATGGTGGATTCGTTTTGAAGAGGACCGTGACAAGCCGGAACGTTTCCAGAGACGTGCCACTAAACTTGTTGTGGGACTCAAAAACGCGTCCTACCCCGACCGGCTTGCTGCCCTCAAGCTCCCAACACTGAATTACCGTCGTATCAGAGGTGATCTGATTTTCACTTACAAGATCCTCAATGGTGAAGATCCTGCGGCCAAGGAATGGTTCACCCTCTCTGCGAGCTCTGCCACTCGGAACAATGGGGCAAAACTCTTTAAGAAGAGATGCAACACGTCCCTTCGCTAAAACACACTTCCTTTCCGTGTGGTTAACACCTGGAACAAACTGCCTCAACATACCATCGAAGCAACATCGGTTCTGCAGCTCAAACAGAGGCTGGATACCGTGCTCCCTTCCATCATCGCCCCCTACAGTTATAACAACTGGTAGCTTCGTGGGTACCCTGGTGTAAAAAGCTCTTTTTGCTTGCTGCTGGTTTTTTTTTCATATTCATATTCATATTGTTTTGCTGGAACGCGCAGAAATTATTGCCGACAGACGGATCTCTTCAATTTCGACGCACAGCCGATTGAGATAGCTGTATTAACTGTGAGGAGCTCAAGTGTCTGATGGGCTTAGCTGGCCACTACACTGCCGGCCAGCTAAGGCCGTCAGATGCTTGAGCTCCTCACAGTCAATACAGCTATCTCAATCGGCTGCGAGTCGAAATCGAAAAGTGACATCTGTCGGCATTAATTTCTGAGCGTTCCAGCAAAACAATGGCGATCTCCATGTCGTGTTTTGGTGATGCAGTCATTAAATTGTTGTATCGGATGTAAGTAACGTATTCTTACCGCAATTCTTGTGTTTAGTTATTGTGTAAGTGATCCAAAAGTCAAACATGCGTGTCAAAATGGATGTAAATGTCCTTTAAAAAAATGTAAAATGACAGAAAACTTTTTTTGGGAGAATATCCTATGGAATGTATCGTATTCGAATATGTTCTCAACAAACGAGTATTCAAATGTTCGTCCAACCCTTAGCTACCCACAGACTAGGTTGTGTTGGGTTTGTTGTAATTCTATACGGTAGCTGCCAGTAACTTATCTTACAACATTAACTAATGGCATTTAAAAAGTTCATAGGCCTACTTACTGTAGGGCCAGTACGAAATTGTTCCTTCATATCCTGAACCAACAAGAACTCAAAATGTGGCGCTATTTCAAATATCGTATTAAACGCCAAGCGGGGCTAATGCCAAACCGTTGAAACGTTGAAACTGGTTGCACGGACTTTCTCTCGGAGTTGACGTGGCCAGTTTTTCTCGTTTCGGGTAGTGAATGTTTGGAACTCCCTTCCTGATCATGTGGTTATGGCGTGTAATGTGGCATCCTTTAAAGTAAAGCTATCAGTACACAATACAATTTTAACTAGTGGTGCTGGTCTTTGTGACCAATTTGTGGCCCTTCCATATCCAGTCGTTTTTTTTATATTTTATTTATTTTTTTTAATTTTTAATTCTTTTAAGTCAAGGCTGCCAGTAAGTGATCCTTGGATCCTTGCCAGACCTGCTGCTTTTGCGGCAAATCTTCTTATATCGTCTTATATCTAAACCCTTTTAAAATGCTTTAGATCAAAATCGTTAAATAGTCGAGTTGACACCCCCGCCTTAAATTTTAGTTTTCTGCTGAAAAATTAGCTAAAAGCTTCAAGCTGTGAATGGAAAGAGTGGGGGAAAACGAATGCCCACTGCTTTCTTTGCTTATTGGCCCCTTCTTCCTCCCTGTGGTTAAAAGTGGACTGTTCGTCTGTCTGCTTGTGCCTGCAGGAATGTCCCTTCTCCGTTTTCTCCATTCCTCTTCACACAAGCAAGTGAAAATTGGCCTTTTCGACATTGTTCAAAAAAGTTTTACTGTATGTGAATGATCGCATAATACCAAATTATCTGTGATGAATGGCCAGAAGTTAGGTTAGAAAAAGGCTTACGCTTTATTTAACACCCACCCCATTTTTTTCCCAAAGCAACTGTATAAGCCCACAAACATTTCATATGCGATTTACAGTAAGCCCAGCTTTTGTCAATTTTTTCTAGCATCTAAGTGTTTTCAAAGATCTTGAATTTTTTCCACCAAATTTAAGCACTTTTCCAGATTTCAAGGCCCTGTACAAACTAAGGATGTGCAATACTCGAAAAATTCGAGCCGAGCCAGGTATGAAACTCGTACTCGAACTCGGCTCGCTGCTCGCGTCCATACTCGAAAAAGTCGAATCCGGTGAAAAGGCGATAACTTTGTCAATTTTTGACTGATTTTGACATTCCAATATACCAAATCGATCGTCTCGACGAGAGCTTCTTTCCAATGGTGCAGATTAAAAGTCAATAACTGAAACCATTTTCAAGTTATATCCTTAAAACTGAAAAACCATGAACCCACACAGTCAACAAAGCACCATCTTTGTTCCTATTATCTTAACAAATTAAAGGGAAACTTGCAAACAAAATATTTCCATCAAATACTCGAACTCGGCTCGATACTAGATTCTTCTGTTGCAAACTCGGCTCGGCTCAACTCGAATTAAAATTTTTCTACTCGCACATCCCTAGTACAAACCCAGTGAGATGGGTGATGTTCATTACGAGGACCCAACAAAAACAGTAAAAGTACTCTTACGGTAGATGCCACATTTTCAGAAGATGATAAAGCCATCGAACAGAATACACTAAAGAAAATACCACTTTACAGCAAAAATTGATTCGCAATACTCGACATACATTTTATTTTTTCATTCAATATATTTACATTGCATATCCAGCACAGCTGGATTCAATAAAAGCGCACACACAACTTCCTACAATCAATTACACTTAATACTGTCCTCGATTTTTACAAAATAAAACACAAATCCTTTAATAACTTACAGTTGCATACAGACACGATTATTGTTTCATAGAATAAAATTGTAATATACAATTTATTTTATTTCTACTTTCCCTATTGTACTTTTAAAGTACTTTTAATACTTGAATTCCTTTACACTTACAAAGATTCATCAAAGGCAATTTAATTGGTTGTTTTAACAGCAATAGTTCCTGATTCTACAGATCGCTACTAAAAACAGTCGTCTAGTCAGTTTAACAGTTAAGAAAAAACAACAATCAGAGAGATACCCGAAATAATTTCAAGTTGGGTACTTAAAAATTGCAACTTTTTTTAAAACATTAAAAGTCACTGATGATACGTTATCACAAAACAAGAAGGCTAAAATTAAAGCATACTAGTAAACCTCTCTAGAACGATACCTGTTGGGTCTTCAGAAGTGTTATATCGGGGTCAATATTGTAAAAAAATTGTCATTACAACAACATTATATTAACATTACAATTTACTTACTAAATGTAATCATCTAATGTCTACAATGTATGCAGTGAAGGACTTTAGACATAGTGTAACTTTTAAGATGATAGGCCTATGCTATGCAGTATTGTACCTTACACAAAAAAACTAGAAACATTCCAACTTTAAACTTTTTTTTTTTGGGGGGGGGGAGGGTAGGAGGTTAAACAATGTACTTAGGAGGCATGGTGTTGATCGTAGTGTGTTAGCATACAGATACAGGGTTTTACCTTCTACCTGTTGCACTTCTTGGAAATAGCGGTTCAATCAAGTGAATTAAAAAGAATATTCGACAGAAAACCTACTTGCTTATGATGTTGAGTATTCCCAACTACAAGTTTTTGTAGTCATAGGTAGTATGACAGAAGGTAACACTATGTCAAGATGTTTTTTGAATGTGAGAACTAAAGGGGATTTCTCCACTGCCGGCAGCAGCTCATTCCACAAGTCGCACACTTTGAAAACAAATGACTGTTGTCGTATTGATGTCAGACATCGTTGTTTAACAACTTTAGTTCCATGGTTTCTGGTCCTAAGATCATCAGTGACGAGCCAAGACTTCTGAAGTGGGTTAGTAGAGTAGTCTTGTATACAAACATAAGATCTCCACGAGTGCGTCGATAAGACAGTCTGAGTCATCATAAACGTTCATTATACGACAGGTTGGATAAACCAATAACCCACTGTGTAGCCTGCCTGTGTCTAGAGCCTACCCACTCTGTCCTGGTCGCGTTGAAGTCTGCACCACACTTGGTTTGCACATTCAATGATGTTTCTAAGAAGACTACAGTACAGTTTAAGGAAGATCTTTGGTTGAAGCTTGTCAAAGGTATTTCAAATAGTAGCAATGAATGATGTCTTGGAGGATAAGCAGCAGTTTCAGGTGTGTTAAAGGGCACAAAGTTTAGTGTCACCCATAAAAATGACGCGGTCAACTGAAATCTTGGAGGAAAGGGATTTGATGTAAATGACAGATAATGGTGGACCAAACACACTTGCCTGCGGAATCCCACTATGTACTAGTAAAGGCTCTAACAGAACTCTCTCGAATGAGCATCGCTGGTGTCTACCTGACAGAAAGTCACCGATCCAGGCAAGAAGTTTAGGCGGGATGCGTTCGTCAGCCAGGCAGTCGATAAGTTTATTGTGGGGAATGATATCATATGCTTTGCCAACATACGAGTAAGGCAGCTCTGTCAGGTCAACAGATGGAGAGATGGAATAAATCCTTGCAAAGAGATGTGATCAGCTGGGCAGATGAAAAGAGAGTGCAACAAGCACAGAGGTAGAATGGAACTAGGAAACAAAATATCTTATTGATTTTTAAGGTTATCACGTGAGGATGCCCTGGTACGTCTCAACTTGTTACTTCTCGCAACACTCACCAGAGGCCGCCGAGAGACGAGGCAACCTAACGGCCGATCACAGTTTTGAAGAAGTTGAATATATGAAGCCCAGTTGTACACACACCAATCTGGTTCTCTTCCTGAAGATGGCATGCTCCCACAGTCCCGGCGTAGAAACCCTCCCCTACAATCATTATGTGCAATTTTTTTGCATTACAATAGTGACAATTTGGCTGTTCTTTAATAAATGTATTGTTATAATGGGGTTATTGTTATAAACAGGTATTGTTATAAAGAGGTTGTACTGTACTGTTATCACTGTGACGATGACAAAAACGACTTATCATGGTGGAGAGTTCACATTATTAAACACATCGTTGAAACAAACACGAATGGATATCCATTAACCATTTATTGTTTACCTGGTAACATCTTTCTAGGTATGTGATACAACAGCTGACGGTCAAATATAAATTGACAAATTTGTGATGAGGCTAAACGGTTTTTTTTTTTAGTTCTATTGTACGGTAGTGTGTCCACATTTAATAACATAATACACGTCTATGACTTTATATTAATCACCTCACATTTCTGAACAACACTCACATGTCAATTAAGTACTTTACTGAAGGAAAGGTATACACAAAGGCCATCTTCCGCAGAAAACACCAAATTAATCAATAACACAAACATTCAATTTTTTTAATGTAGTTTTAAGAACTTACTAGTATCAGCTTCACATGAAAACAAGTCTGAATTAGTTTGATTTCAGCCCAGTGGGTTTCACGTACTGCACTGTTTAGTTTAGTTAACTCCATTAAGCTCAGAAATATAAAAGGCGAAATCTGATGCAAAAAGGCTGGTAAACTGAGCTATGATTTTTCCTATCTCTGCGTTCTTAAATGCAGGACCTCCCTAGTAGTCAACTTCTAGATTCATAGAGCCATAAGCGCTCAACCGAAGCCATGTTTAAATACGGTTGAGTGGATACAGTTTCAAATGCCAACAATTTAATGCGATGATGCAAGTTGGACCTTATTGCATTTTACCAACAGCTAAAGGCAACAGAAGAGCAAGTGGCTTAGAATTAAAAAAAAAGGGTAAAATAAAAAGTGAGTATGTTGGCCAGACATTAAGAGATGCTCAGCACATGTAAACCGTTGAAAACCTGTCCAAGGAACTGGCATGGAAAAATTCCCAGGATCCATTACAAGAACCTCCACTTGGTTAGTTTAACAAATAGCCATTTTGCATTCTTAATTCGGTATTTAAAAATGTCACATCGCTTACTTCGAAAATTTGAGTCCACGTTTACGTCTTTTACGCTTAATTCAGTAAGTTAAAAAAAAAATTAGCGCTGAAGAAAATAAGTCCATACTACAGTAGCACAAAAATCTGAAATTGAAGAAGAGTCGACAACTAATTTTTGACTTCTGAAATTTTTACTTAAATACTTAATACAGTAGACTCTCGATATAACGAACATCCAGATAATATATTTCTCGCTATAAAATAACTACCGTTGTTGATTAGCCACTTTCTGTTCATACGGTGACAACATCGCTGTAAAGAACCGTATGCAAGGAGTAGATCCACGTATAAAGTACCTTCTTTAGTATTGTAAAGGCTGATAAGATACCAATTTACAAAATATTGTGCCAACCAAGAAATCAATGGATTCATCGGACGTAGAAAAAAAGCAAACCTGAACCAGAACAACTATTTTCACTGGACAATGTAAAAACTACAGTTTATGCAGACTGGCCTCGCAGTTCAATTATAATGTACGGAAGGTTTGATTTTACATGTACAGTATTTATTTGGTTTTTAACTCTGTATGAGGAATTCTAAAATTACTTCACTCGCATTTGTATGTATACGAACCTTCTGTATTGAAAACTCTGTATAAAGAATCATTTTTTGGCACACTAGGTCGTTCGTTATAACGAGCCTACTGTATACTACAATTTCACATTACCGGTAAAAACTTACGCTGTATTGCCAGAAATGTAGAACAGTCCTTTATTACAGATTTGTCTCTTTAAAATGGCAATGTCGTCTTTTCTTGCATTCAAATCCCAATCTCAATTGAATTTCTATTGATTTTGACATTTCAATGCGAACAATACTCTACAGTTTGTTTGACAGCTGCTAAATATTGACAATCCCATGACAGTAAGCTCAGATCATTTTTTTTTTTAATTAAGCAAATCAAAATTAACTGAAAAATTATTTCTTGAAGTTTCCCTAATGTAAGGACTCCCAAGACCAAGATGTTTATTAAACGTACTGTTTTTCGAATCAGAACAGCACAAATTATTGTAGCATTGGTAAGAGTTGCAGCGGTAAAGTCTTATTTGAAAATTACCCACTTTTTGTAGGCATTTACATTTTGGAATTTGTTAGCTGAAAACAGCAATTCGTATAATATTTGAGTTCTTTTGCATTTGAACCAACACAGTATACTGTGCCCAAACAATTTAAGTTCACTACTCAAACTTCTCAAACTCAAAACTGTTAAATAAAAGGAAATTTCATTTTTGGTATTAGGATGAAAAAAAGTTCTAACTAGTCTTCTCAATATCTTCTCCTTTTACCCTTGGAAAACACTGCGTTGAAATACTGACCAGATTCAACGCACTCCAATAACAGTTCGTCGCTCGGGACTACTAAAGCGCTCGACTCTTACGTAGCCAATCTGAAGAGGCATGATTATCCGGAACAGTACTGGCCGTGATGACAAATCTTTCAAGGAGAAAATCTTTTCATTTGCTTGTAAACTGTGATGACACCCAAGCCAGCCCCCATTTTAGATTGGTGAGCATGAATTTTAACGCTTTCGTCCACTGCTCTTCAGAGTTGAACTGAATTCTAAAAAAGAAACAAAACCACTTTACTTTTGAAATGAAAACAAACAAACAAAAATAAACAAGCACACCTAAGATCTTTATAACTAAAAGTGTGTTTTAGGCTTTAAAGATTCCATTTGTCCTTATTTCATCACTACCATCAACCAACTGTCAGTTCCGAAAACTTAACGCACAATCAGATAACAGGAACCCTCACCAGATTCTTGCTAATTTTCAACAGACAGTATATTTGTCCGTCTTCATCAGGCACTAATAGTTTTGAGAGCTTGTAACTACATCCCGGTTGGACAATTAAAGGCCTTCGCTCAAAAAGAGTTCAATCGGGTAGTGCGTCAGTCATCACTAAGGCTGTACCGAACCGAACAAACCGAACTGAACATGGCCAAACAGAGGGTGTTCGGTTCGGTGTTGGGTCTTTCAAACGCAAAACACCAAACCGAACATATTTTCACTTCTAATCGACGG
Source organism: Lithobius niger (assembly GCA_023313725.1). Lineage (NCBI taxonomy): Eukaryota > Metazoa > Arthropoda > Chilopoda > Lithobiomorpha > Lithobiidae > Lithobius > Lithobius niger. The sequence continues at coordinate 17,329 of JAHWFP010164178.1, forward strand.
ATTTTGACGTTTGAATTTTGAAGGTTTTTTTGCCAGCTTTCTGTTGGTCCAAACCACAAGTTCCTAGCTGTAACGTTTCAGAAGTTATAAGAGAAAATATAAAAGGAGTGAAGATTTTTTTATGTTTAAACTGAGTTTCAACATCTATGGACTTAGAGGAGTCCATGTGAAAATACGTACATTTGTTAAGAAACTTGTGCTTTGATGAATCTTTGTGAACTGAGTTCTTTTACATTTTAGTTTAAGATAGATTGGTTTGGTATATTTTTGTTTGGTTGGAAGTGTTCGGTGTTCGGCTTATTTAAGTTTGTTCGGTTTGGTTCGGTTCGGCTGAAAAATTCTCGTTCGGTACAGCCTTAGTCATCACTCAACGTCCATCAGATTAGCGCGACCATATGTTTATAGCACAAAGAGCAGGTTTATAAAGCTAGGACACCCCCAGGAACCTTGTCCAGAATGATCCGGAGAGCAGAAGATCTCACAAGAAGCAGCGAAAGAGAGGGAAGAAAGAAGAAATCCACAAACTTGTCCAGTTAGACTGGTCTCACCCACTTCAAAAGAATAAGTAAGAAAATGACTAGAGTACTGAAAGAATAAAGTTTTGACACCTTCCTGAATAATGGAGGAAATATCAAAGACGAACAGCTGAAAAAACAGATTGTAGGGAGGAGTGAGGAAGACAAGAGCACTTTGTCCAAAATCCAAAATACACGTGAAGGAGTGTGCAGAATCCCATGTGAGGAGCGCAGTACTGTTTAAATCGGAGAAATACGAGCGAGAGTTAAACAACATATGGCATATGCAAAGAATAAAAACATAAAAAACAGCATTGCATCCCATCACATGGAGACGAAGCATTGGATGCAGCAAAACGTTTACACCGCTGAAACCAAACGTCCCATATGATCGTTATTTAAGAGGACTTGAATCCCTGGGCATCGAGCAACATCTAAAAAAAATGGAGCCACTCTGATGAATACACAAGGTGTTTCAAATCCGTGGATCAGGTTTCCAATGCGTGAAGACTTTTCCGCAAGACTCTCAGGCCAATGGGAGAGTAGGCCTGATACATACAGTAAGCCCGACGTATCCAGTAGGCCCGACGCATACAGTGGGCCCGACGCTAACTGTGGGGGCCACGCCAAGCGCCGTTTCCGAATCGCAATTTCCAAAACGATGTAATTAAAGCTTTCAAAACTATTAATGCCTGATGAAGACAGACGAATATACTGTCTGTTGAAAATGCGTAAGAATATGGTGAAGTTTCCTGTTATCTGAAATTGTGCGTTAAGTTTTCTGAACTGAAATTTGATGGATGAGCTTTCAGAGTGAAAACCGCTATGGTATTATCAATAGGCCTACCATCAACCAATGGAACACAATGAAACTAGAAATACACAAGAACTGTCACAATGTCAACAGCCTTGAAGCACACATTGTCAGGGACAATGTTACTCTTCCATGTTGGATTCCGTCTTCCGTACATTGGCACAAACAATCCGTACAATCTCCTTAGTTTGGCTGCCTAAATCTATTGTGAATGATTTAGTCTAACGTATTCAACAGGTGGGACAACAGAGAATTGGGTGGATCTGCACTGGAAGTACAGTAGTAGGGTTTATAAGTTTATTATAATGTTAATACAGCTACAAAAAATAGTGAAGTATGCAACTTGTTGTGACAGTCCCACTACGTACGGATTTTTCCGAGTTAGGCACTTTACACGATTGAGGCAACTCCAGATTTTTCCCAAGAGTTAGGCACCACCGGGTTGAAGCATTTACGTGTGACACATGCATTATGGCATACTATAAAAAAATCGTTCTTTAATGGTAGACGGGTTTAGTAACTATCAATTGCATTTATTGAGTCATGCAGCTTCCCAGTCATGAGACTATTTTGTGAGGGGAGGGAAGCAAGTACTCTTGGCTGTGAGTTGGCATTCGTTCATGTCAAGCTGTGATGTCACATTTTTGGGTAGGTACCCATATACCCATTCATTGTCAGTATGGGTATAGGGTTACTTCCAGCAACGTTCTAGCAAGATGGTTCTTTCCAGTTAAAAGTTACGGTTAATGCTAACAGCACCAAAAAGCATTTATGCAAAATCGTATCCATTAAGCAAATATCTTACTTGATCGAGTACGATATTCCAGAAGTACTGTCTTCTATCCGGCCTTTGTCCATCCGATATGGTAAACAGAATGTTGAATCTCCCTTCTCCACTTCTTCTTTAAACTAAAATCGAAAAAAAAATTAATCATAACTGCAGTGGGAATATCAATAGCAATTGTCATTGGCCTACTGAAGAAGGAGAGTGAAAAGTGCTGGACCGTGTTTATACGTAGTAGCAAATATTAACCACATCAGCAGAAAATAAGCCAAACCGCAAAAAAAAAAAAAACTAAATTGCATTACCGTGGCACAAAGGCACTAAACATTACGTTTACGCATAGCCTAAATTAATTACTTATGCATAGCCTAAATGTAATGTACTTATGCACTTACATTTAAGCTACGCATTTATGCATTACATTTAGGCAAAAAAAAAACCTTATGTCTGTACAAGTCCGTCTCTACCTACCTGCTGCAAACAGTCTAAGAAAGCTACCATGGCCTGGTCAAATCTACAACAACAAAAAAACACTATTATTAATACTAGTTGACCTACAAATCCAAACGTCGTCAACAGTTTGCTGATCAGTACTGGTGTGTCGTTGGATAAGCATAACCCAATCCCATAATTGTGCTGCAGTACGTTACAGCTTAATTTTGTAACGTGTGGCGATAGTGTGTCGCATTAGGATGTTTTCTTCATTGAGCATTCACTCAATGCTCAAAATGTACTGCAATGTTGAACGAGTTTTGAGCTTGTACGTGACAAGAATGACGTCAAATAATTCTACCGAAGAACATACTTAACTGATCTTGCTTTGTGGCGTGGTGAGAGTCAACTCTCAAACCTTTGCAGCAGTTAATGACCAAGTACATGTCCGTCATATAGACAGAGACAGACCTTGTGGCAATTCAATTTCAAACTTTGAGTAAACAAATGACGCTCAAACTCAAACATGTCAATACTCATCACATCAGTATTGAGTATTGACATTTTTGAGTTTGAGAGTCATTTGTTTACTCGATATTTCTATAACTCAAAGTAAAATGGTCAATTTCAAACTTATTGCCAAAGTTTAAGGCAACAGTTTCTTGGCTGGTGACTGGTAAGCTCTAAGCATGCGGTCATCCACTTCCGTCAGTGGATGAGCGGCATACACTCTGATTAAGGCCACAGACGCAAGATCTTGCATATTGCTAAAATTTGCAACGATACTTTAGAGTATTATAACTGTACCCTGTTATAAATTGTATTGCATCAACACCAACCTAAAGTGAATGTTAAAAATAGTGTTACTTACTTTGTGTCCCAGAAAAATCTAATTCCTCCAGAACCATACCTGAAATTAGTAAAAAAAAAATGTTTCAGCAACTCTCTTAACAATTATTATATAATAAAAGCTTTAATTTACCACTACTTTAAACAAACTGCTATTATATTGGGTTGGTACAGAAAAAAAAATGCACTCAACAATACAGTTCTCCACACAGGATCCCTAAGAAGTGCCGTGTGTGGGGCTTGTGGATGTTTCGAAGCCACATTTATGAAGAGGTGTAATACTCGCAAAACTTTGTAGTGTAAAGAAATGCATACACAATTACCCAAGCAAGCACTTACCGTATTGTCTCACCATAGGGCTGGTACTTTCCGGTTTTTTAGTTATCCGTTTAAACGTTTTTTTTTCTGGTCAGTTACACGAAAACCGTTCTTCCGTTTTCAGCAAAAAATACAGCCAAAAAAATGTCACCCCTATGTAATACATTATCAAAAAAACAAAGCTGAAAAAAAAAATATGATTTAGGCCTTGGTAAGACAAGCACAATTATTGACTACATGCTGCATTTTTGGATTTAAACTAGAAGAAAGTTGATGTTGATAAATTTAAGTACTTACTTTATCAAGAATTTTGACTTTATGTAGCTTTAAAATTTCTACAAGATGGCTTAGGCCTATTTACGACAACGTAAGCCAAAAACAAAACAACAAAATTTAACACAACGTTTTCGTTAATGTTCCATTCATTTCAAATTATGAGTCAGAAAAATGAGCATGTTTGCATTTTCGGGTAGCAACGCATTTCGTTTACGTGTTATGACGCCGCTTCCCTGCCGTTCGCGCTAGGTATAGACGAGTCCCCTTCTCCATTACGCGGGGAGGGGAGACGCTGGCCAGCTTGTCTTTAACTGGCTCGTGTACGCGCTGGCGATCAGCAGTTTGTTTCGAAGAAAGTAAGCAGCTTCGATGGGACAACAAGCCCATGCGGATTATTTGTAAACAAGCTGCCCTCTACCCACCCGGTTTTCTACTTTCACCGATTTTGAGTGTTTGGATTAGTATGCCTAAATGATGACACTTGGCTATTTTTGGCTCGTTCACCGCAGATTTTGAATGGTACCCGCAGCAAACGTTTTTCGGATATGGGTTTTATAATCCGTGTAACCGAGCGTGGAACGGTTTCCGGTTAACCGTCTAACTGATCCCAGCCCTAGTCTCGCATATAAGTCGTACACACAAATACGACTTTACAAAAACAATTTATGAAGTTGATTGAAATGGACATTGTTTTTTCTGGAAATGTCTCATTGCGACTGACTGTAGGGCCCAGAGATTGAAGTCTGAAGAAGGGTTAGAATGGAGGAGGACAAGTGTTTTGCCCCAGGAAATGACATGTTTCGTAGCGCGATGGTTCATGACCATTGCACTCAGTTGGTGGCTCCTTGTGTTCATTCAGGCGTGTTAGACGTTGTCTACGTATCTCGCCTACATCAACAGCAACATGCGTCCTAGGCATGGGATGCAGGTGAGGATCCCCAACGACAGCGGAGTACATTTAGCTCTGAACAGCTTTTTCAGGTTGGGTACATGCCGGAGGTAACACTTTATACCCTGCTTATGTAGCATTGCATGAATTTTTTTCCCTTCTTCCTGGAAGAAAGGGAACAACTTCATAGGAACCTCCGGTGTTAAACTTCTCACACTGGGGGGATGGGTCCTGGACCTGGACCTGCGCATGAACCTGAATATGTTTTTTTTATAGCTAAATTGATCAAAATAGTAGGTTAATTCTACAGGTGAAATACGGTATTAGACTGTTACACGTGTAAATGTGCTTTGTCTCTAGCGGAGGTGCGTTCCACAATTCTCATCTCGTTGCTGAGAATGGCTTTTAATTGAAACTTCGAGTGATAGAACTGATACAAGATGGTACGTCCCGAATGGGAGGGCTTCTGGCACGGCTTATTCCACAGACGTCCCGGCCCTCGCCAACTTTCAATCTAGAAACGATATGCTCCTTCTTGTTCAGTTTCTGGGTAAAGTGCGAGCTGGAGTGCCATGTGTTATGTGATTAAGGCAGAACGGGAACACATCTTTCAAGAGGAGCTGCTACCACATCAACATACCACTTCTATAGGAGGGTGGTGGATAACAGGTGCACCACGTATTCATCTATGAATTGCATGACTAACTCTTGCCATCACTGGCGAGCATGAATACCCCATCGGGATACCCCAGACTTAAAGAAATGTGTTCCCTTTGAACGAGACGTACACTGTAGATAGAAGAGTCTTCATCAATTCCCTGTCGCAGTGATGGGTGACTTCATTGACCTTGAGCCACTCGGCTGTCTAAGATACTGAGTAGAATGGAGTGAGACAAGCTGGGAGTAGGGCTGTGAATGAGAGACCAATCAGTGAACATCTAGTTTTTCACCTCCTAAGATGTCGAGAGCTTCCGTGTTAGGGTGGGTGTGTTTCCCCAATTGTACTTTCCCAGCCTTTCTGCCAACCACTAATCGATCTTATAACTGCGGCATGGTTCGCTGAGGTGATGAGGTGAAATGACATGTTGGCTTTATGGGAACATAACTGAACAACATAACGGGAAGGGGGCATGGGCTAGAGGTGAAAGTTCACAACATTTTTCATCGTCTATCAGTCCCTCTGCAACATCAGTTTTCGGTTTTCGCAAGTTGGCCTCAATTTGTCGGTGCACACGATTGTCTCGCATTGTAATCGATATGCTGATAAATTCCAGCTCCTCTGATCTCTTCTAACATTTACGTGTCATGTCACGTACCTACTACACCAGTAGCATCTGTCGTCTTAAAAAGGCAAACAGTACAGGAAAGGAAAGGAAAGGTTGTTTCTGATTGCTCTGAGTAGTTCCAATATTGTGTTTGTCTGGAGAGGTTGGATGTTCCTCTTGGGGTTTTCGAAGCGCTGTTGATGTTAGCTGATGAAGGTGTTCAGGTGACCACATTTATTTCGACATGATTAGCGGGAGATCAGCAATGAGGTTAGGAACAAGGTGGGTGACATACGCGGGGTTGTCGGCACAAACTTCAGGTCCAAAGAGAAGATGGAGAGATCAGCATCCGACAATGACATTGAGGAAAGGTTGATCACGCACGGGTTGGCGGCCTGGGTAGGGGCCATCTCAGAGCCTTACAGTCGCTCGCTATTAGTCATTTCCAGAAAAACAATATCACTTTAATAAACATCACAAATCTGTCCTACGCGTCTTTCCACAAGCTCGTAAAACCAGACCTAGCATCAAAACTCAACAAGCAGTGCAGTGAGTAACAACGACTCATTGTAGTGATCAGTGGTACATCATGAGTCCGGTGCAAATTTCAAAACAAGGACGCTCCGGAGATGTAAATTATGTTTTCATTCGGTATTTCTGATGAAGGTGAACGTGAATCTTGCTTGTTTGTGTAAGCAGCCTTGTATAGGTGCTTTCACCACAAATTTAAGTGGAACAAAATACATTTTGTTCAGAGTTGTGGTGTTTTGTATTTTTCCGCTATTAGGAGTGTAAGTGTAATGCAGTTTTTTCACAATTTCCTCATAATTTGGTAGCAAAGGTGCTACATCAGGTCCATAATATTAAAAATTCTTATGTTCGATCTTTAACTCCAAAAAACACAGATGCAGAAAGCTTGCTCATCAGACAAGATGGTTATCAGGACAACAGTGGCCAAACACAGATGAGTAGAATGGCAGGGATCTTACTTCCTGTTTAATCCGTTCTTTTAACCACTAGGTTATCAACTGAGATAATGCTGTGAAGACTTTCCAGACGTACACCACAAATATGTTCGGTATACGCTATGAAGGTTCTGTGCTGAAGTGAGTTCAGCGTTGAAAGAGTTCTTTTAAGCAGTGAATATGTTTGGAAATTTGTCTTTTCAACAATCTATAACTTCCTTCAAGGCCTGACAATTTTTGCCAAGAAATTAAAAGAACTCTCCCTACGAGAATCTAACTACAATAATGATTTTCTTACAATGGAAGTTCTTTTGAATTATCTGCAAGTGACTCCAGGTAGGAGTGGTTCCCATATGGCACCAGTTTGTACCTGTAAAGAAATCATGGTAAAAATGAAACAGCATGTACATGTTAATTACCATACAACAAAACTAATCAATCATCTTCAATGAATGCCTACAGGAAAGTCACGGTTTGCAAGCAATTGTAACACTGCAACCAAAGACGAACAACGACCAAAAAAAAAACCAATACAATAAATGATAGCATTTATCAGTGTGTAAAAAATCCTTAAAAAAGCAACAACAAATCCTACAATCTTAAAAATATTTACAAAAGAATCCTAACGAAAACCTAAAAAAAACTATTCATCTCTATGGCGTGAAGGCATGACATCAAAAAGTTCATAGTTTATGCTCATTCTCGAAAGAAAATACCACAACGGTATGTTGCACGAGAATTATTTCAGAAGATACGACCTTCACGCGCCCACTATAGGTAGATTAAAGGGCAATTACTTCCATTTTGACATGCACGTGATAATTTTGGACCACTTAAACAATAACTAAACACAAGAATTGCGGTAAGAATACGTTACGTACGTCCGATACAACAATATAATTACTGCAACACCAAAACACGAGACGGGGCCGCCATTGTTTTGCTGGAACGCGCAGAAATTAATGCCGACAGATGGTAGCCATCGATTTCGACACGCAGCCGAATGAGATAGCTCTATTGGGTGTGAGAGCTCAAGCGACCGATGGCCTTAACTGGCCACTACTACTGTCGGCCAGGTAAGGCCGTTGGTCGCTTGAGCTCTCACACCCAATAGAGCTATCTCATTCGGCTGCGTGTCGAAATCGATGGCTACCATCTGTCGGCATTAATTTCTGCGCGTTCCAACAAAACAGCAAAACTTGTAAATTGGTTACGTGCTTTCAAGGCCTAGAATTAAAGAATTCTTGAAAATAGGTAAATTGCTTTCACAGCCTTAAAATTCTTTAAGAATTGGCAAAGTTCTTTTACAAAATTGGTAAGGTTCTATCAACTTATCAAGGCCTTAAACGAAAGCTCATTGAAAATTGGCAAAGCGCTTTTAGCCAATTTTACTGAAAATTTCAATTAGATGCAGCCAAAAGCACTAGCATACATTGATTTATAACAAAAGAAACTTGAAGAATTAAATGTTATAAACCAATGTATGCTAGTGCTTTTGGCTTCGTCTAATTGATATTCCGCTATTCTGCTATTCCGCTTGCCAAAACCGTATTCGTTTCGCCATTGATATTTCATCATCGAGCACTCACTTTTCTCAATATTACTGATAATTGGCAAGGTGCATGCAAGGCCTTAAAATTCTTTGAAAAATGTCAAACTGCTTTAAGGGCATTGAAATTCCTTGAATATAGGCAAGTGATTTAAAGGCCTTGAATACTTGAGTTTCAATGTTGGCCCAGGAATTATGAAAATCAAGAACTGTTCTGTTTCACTGCTTGCCATTAACGATGAAGTTTTAGACAACCAACTTGCTTATGTAGCAAACACGTCACTATTTTCTTCCTAAATTGTGTGGATCAATACACAAAAAACTTACGAAAAATATTTGCTGAGACTAGGATTCAAACCCAGAACCTTCCACTTACAAACAGGTGCTAATTACTGCATGTACAACCGGGAAAGTTTCCTGGCCTTAGGCTATACATATGCAAGAAATCTATGGTCAACCTTTCTCTGTGGTGACCAGCAGACCACGAACACAAACAAGGGGACAAGCAACTACCTTCTTGCACCTCACCACTAAATAGAAGTTCGGAGTTTAGAGTCCCGATTGAGGCAGATTTGACCAATCGAGTACAGTAAAGTTCGTTTATAACGAATTTCAAGGGGGTTAGTATTTTACTTCATTATAACAAAATTCGTTAAAAACGTATAACGAATTTCCGACATTCGCAAAAAAAAAATTCCTTATAGAAGAAAATAGGCCTAAGACTGTCACGGTGAGCGCTGCATTTCAGCACTCCCCGTTCCACCCATAACACCCCTAATGTACTATGAGTAGAATCACCTTTTGTAATGCGCATGCGTGCGCGCGAGAGCTGGTAAACGGAAGTAAGCAGATTGTAATCGTAGTTGTGCAACTCGTTTGTTACCCGCTGGTCGGGATTGTGTAAGCTGTTTTATGAACTAAAGTCTAATGCTGTTAAACTTGAAAGCTCTTTATTGCAAACCGTTACGTGATGTCCGGGGTCACACGGCAAAGGTGACAATTGGCGCCCAAACAAAAACAGGACCTAAAATATTGCAACCCGTCTTTTGAATTCGTAGCTTTGCTTTTGACATTTTACTGTCTAGGTTTCGTTTTCGTTTTTCAGAATGCCTAACCAAATCACGGAGGAAGCGTCGCTCACATGTCTGCCTGGAATTTGTTGCTAAAATGGATATTTTCGACTGTCACTCGTTTAACCGAGGAAGGATTAAGGCCTAAGATGTCAGATAATCATAGGATGACATGGAAATTTGACAGCAACAAAGAAATAATTATTGGTAATGGATTTCTCGCACCTGTCTATCAGCGTTCGTCCCGGACATAGTCAAAACCCGGCTCAGAAAAGAACGGAACGTAAGAAATTTTGGTAGTA